>OU898276.1:29035567-29338112 GCA_918026665.1 Diabrotica balteata | reverse complement strand
AGAGGACAAATTTATTAAACTTGGAGTAAATGTATAAAAAATGTATAAGATAGTTTTTAAATAAGACAAAAAAAGGAATGCAAATAACAATAGAAAAACAAAATTTTAACAATAAGCAATATTTAAAATAATATTAAACAGAAAAAAGAAACATTTTAATTGAAATATTTAAATAAAAAATAATAAAACTTTTTAAAATTTTTTACACCTATTTCTTAGTCTTCTTCTTTGGCAACCATTTTCCACTCCTGAATGTAGGTCTCTCCCAATTGCTTTCATCTTTCTCTATCTCGCGCCAATCTAATCCACTGTTTGCCTGCCACTGCCCTTATGTCATATACCATCTTTTTTGAGGTCTTTCCATGCTTCTTGTTGTCGTCCTTGGTCTCCATTTCTCCGTGTCCACCTGTTGTCATTATATCGGGCTACGTGACCTGCCCAGCGCCATTTCATTTTTGTAATTTCTTCCACAATATCCCTAATCTTCGTTCTCCGTCTTATCTCGGTGTTTCTAATCTTGTCTCTTAGTGATATTCCAAGCATGATTCGTTCCATTGCTCTTTGCATTGTTTATTGCGATATTTCTTAGTAGATGAGGTAAAAAGCTTAAGTTTGTTTAGAAAAATATTCCCATGAGATTTTTTTGCATATTTACGTTCATGAGATACCTGAAAATAAAGTTCAAGAGGTCGCATAACCGAAAAGTGGTTAAAATTTTTTGAAACAATTTATTTTAATAAATTCTAACAATAAATTTTTTCGACCCGAATTTTTTTTTTATTTTTTGAGCCATTCTGAACAAATTAGTGCCAATAGTAATTTTTCTGTAAACTTGATCATATTAGAAAACGCAAAGTAAAAATTTTTCAATGCTCAAAAACAACTAAAAATTATAATTTTTCAATTCACCAAAGACATTAATTCAAGACCAAACCTTGCTTTATTATTTTCCAAGTATTTTGGAATTATTTATTTTTAAAATATTGTTTTTTAATCGTAAATGAAGCTCTTAGAGAGAGAGAGAGAGAGAGAGAGAGAGAGAGAGAGAGAGAGAGAGAGAGAGAGGAAAAAAAGATCTATGCACAAATTTTTGCTGGTTTGAATTTCTTATTGTACAAATGAGCCCCCGACCTGTCATGCGCGATTCGTTAAAAATTAAAAAAAAAAACAATATTTTAAAATAAAATAAGCCCAGAATTTTCATCGGGAGCTTATAGACTAAGGATTGAAATTAAATTTTGGTACTTTGATGCCAATAATTTCAAAAATTATATTTTTTACTTATTGTTTTAAGCATTGAAAATCGTATTTTTCGGTTCAAAAAAGCGATCAACTTTAGAAAAACCTTACAATAGATCTTTCTTGTTAAAATTGATCTAAAAAAATCTAAATAAATAAACCTAATGTATCACATATGACAGGTGTGGGTGCGCATTTATACAATGAGAATTTAACCCAGCAAAAATGTGTGCCATAGATCTTGCTTCTCTCTCTTCTACACGCCGCAGCTGAGCGCCCATGCAGTCGTAAGCACTTCAATAACTATTATAGAACAATGTTTTAAAATTAAAAAGCCCAAAATACTTGTCGGAAAATGATAGAACAAGGTTTGAACCTAAAATTAGGTTCTTGGTGAATTCAAAAATAACATTTTTTAGTTGTGTCTTGAAAATCGTAATTTTGCGTTTTTTTAGTTTCAAATTGTTTATAACTCGAAAACGATCAAGTTTACAGAAAAAGTACAAAAAACCTATTTTGTAAAAAATATTTAATTAAATTAATTTAATTTTTTTAATTTTAAGTTTTTCACTGAATAGAGCTTTAATAAATAAACAGTCTCGATTCTATATGGAAAAAAAAGGTAACGAAAATGGATAATCTTTATTTTTAGTACTTTAAATACAAATCTAATTTTAACTAAATTTACATATTAATATATTGCATATTCATACAAATTTGTAATTTAAATTTTAATATTATATAGTATTTTCATGTAAGAGAATGACAATATTATTATGTTACACAATGCCAAAAATTATAAGAAAAAAATAAATAGAAAGATGAAAGGATATTAAATAGAATTTTGCTGTTGAAATATAAAATATGATATTTTCTTCTTTAAGACAAAATTAAGTCTATTATCCCCTTCAACCCATCTTAAATATTTTAACAGAAAATTATTACGGACGTATCGATTTTATCAATATTAAATAAATTTGATAGACATCTTGTATCCTCGTCTTAAATTCAGCTAGATTGTTCCTTAGGGCTGTCGCTTTTTCTTCTACCCGGCGAGATTTTCCCGGAGGACCGTCGCTTTATTGAATTCATTTTCTAGGTAAACATTGTTTTCTCGGTGATATCGTTATAGTGATAGTAAGTAAAATACTGTTTCCTATAAAATGGCTTTTAAAGTAATAGCGAATGAAATTTACTTCAAGGTAAGGAAATAATGATTTTGATTGGTTCTCAATAATAATATATTAGTCAATAGCAGCCATAATTAATTAGTGGGATAATGCAAACATAATTCTTAATTAAAACGTATACTATATTATTTAAGGGGAAGCCGCTTGTGACCGATTACCTTATTCTTTCTTCGCGTGCCATATCAGATTTATCCGACGTTGGAATATGGAACAATTGTCCTGCATTTGGTATCTGAGTCCATTCACGAATGTTTTTTAACCAAGAAACTTGTTTTCTTCCTTCACCTCTACGGCCCTCTATTTTGCCTTTAAGGATCAGTTATAAAATTTTATATCGACTTTCCTTACTATATGTCCCAGATAAGACATTTTTCGATGTTTAACAGTCTTTAGCAGTTCTCTGTCTTTGTTGACGCTCCTTAGTACTTCTTCATTAGTTTTTTCTTGCTGTCCAAGGTATTTTCGGCATTCGTCTATGAACTCACCATATATATATATTATATATATATAAATATTATATATATATATATATATAATATATATTTCCAATACTTAAATTTTGTTCATGATCGATACTTTTAGCGTCCACACTTTTGCACTGTACAAAAGTACAGACCAAACATAGCACTTAACCATTCTTTGCCTTAGTTCTAAACTGAGATGGTGATTGCAAAGAAATCACTTCATTTACATAAAAGTAGTTTTAGTCATTGCTATTCTATGTTTTTTTATTTATGTCTCGATCTAGTTGGTCCGTTATCACAGTTCCCAACTTTCTCAACTTGAACTCCGTTCAATTAAAGCTTTGCATCGGGATGTGGGTCACGACTAAACACAAAAAATTTGGTTTTGTTTGAGTTTATTTTAATGTCCATTTTCTTTCCTACTTCGTGAATACGATCAAGCAGAATTTGAAGACCTTCAATATTATCCGATAAAATATAAATAAGATATAAATTATTAAATTATCTCGATGTTTATCTTACTTTTCTTCAGAACATTGAATCTGTGACACAGGAGAAGAATACTTTGAATATTGTTCAGGAAATGGGGGTTCTCGACTTTGAGTATTATACTATTGCAATGCTGGCAAATCGTTGGTACTGATAGCATGCCTGGGTGAATATGTGTCTTTTAAATCTGTTTATGAGGATCTGAAGAGAAATGAGCTAGTTTCTGAAGATTTCGAGAACCAGGTGTGTGTGAGACATACATAGTTTGTTGTATAGTTTTGAGAGACGCATGTCGAATTTTGATTTGAGACAGAGGTGCTGTATATGATCCTTATATGCGTGTGTTCGATATGTTAGCATATAATGAATGAAGATGTAACAGTAATAAATATTGTTTCTCTGGGTAGTGATCACAGAATGGCTAGAGCTAAACTAAGGATTAAGTATAGCAAACGTAGAATTAACTTAAATAACACGATACAAATAGACACAGAAAAGCTAAGTCGATAAAGAAAAATATGCTAGTAAATTAAAAACCGCCCAAGCACTGAATCTAGAACAACTCAGCGTTAATGAAATTAACTCAGTTATAACAAAAGAACTATTGAATGCTAGCTCAGAAGTAGCAACCCGCCATAACAACAAAAAATACAAAATAAGTGCAGAATCGAAGAATATGCTGAAACAACGAAAAGAGCTCCTGTCACTAAACAAAAGAAATACCACAGAATACAAAGAACTTAATCGAGCCATACGAAAACAGATAAAAGACGATATTAAAAAACATCAACAAGGACATGTAGAAAGAATGATAGAGAAAAATCGGAGTCTGAAATATACCAAACCGAAATTAGCAAAGAAAAATATTATAACTATGAAAAATCAACAAGGCCAACTAGAAACAAGCAAAGCTCAGATATCAAACATAGTTGAAAACTTCTATACTGAGTTATACCGCTCAAGAAACGATCCCCCCGACTCTTCAAAGCAAAATCTGAAAAGACAAATAACAAACGTAAATTCTGAAGTAATGCCCGAAATAAGCGAAGTAGAAATAGAAAATGCAATTAAAGAAATGAAAAGAAATAAAGCACCGGATAGTGATGGAATTCTGTCAGAAATGTTGAAAGAAGGCGGAGAAGAAGTCATCAGGTACCTAAAATTACTTTTTAATAAATGCCTATTTAAAAGAAACATACCAACGGAATGGAATACTGCTTACGCAATATTAATACACAAAAAAGGGGACAATACAGATCTGAAAAATTATCGTCCAATTTCACTACTACCACAACTTTATAAAACATTCACAAAAATAATTACAAATAGATTGACAACAAAGTTCGATGTATATCAACCAGTAGAACAAGCCGGATTTAGAAAAGTGTTCAGTACATGTGACCATCTTCACACACTAAAGGTCCTAATAGAAAAAGTTAACGAATACAATTTACCAATCTGTTTAGCATTTATAGACTACGAGAGAGCTTTTGACAGCATAGAATTATGGGCTATTGAGGAAGCACTGGTCAACAGCAGAATAGCTTCTAGATTTATAGGATATTAATACATAATATATATCAACACGCTGAAATGGTAGTCACGATGGATAACGGAATGAAAACGAGGCCAATAAAAATCGACCGAGGAGTAAGACAAGGAGACACCATATCTCCAAAACTATTTACTGCCGCACTTGAAGACATCTTTAAATCACTAAATTGGGAAACGAAGGGACTATCGATAAACGGAAAGTATTTAAACCATCTAAAATATGCAGATGACGTAGTACTAATTAGCCGACAGCTGGAAAGAACTGAAGACGATGAGCTTCATACGGAACCCATAAAAAAAAAGGACTAAAAATGAGTCTGAGTAAAACTAAGCTAACGTCGAATAAAGATGATCAACCGACGATAACCATCCAAGGAATAAAAGTGGAACATGTAGAAGAATACATATATCTGGGTCAGAATATCAAGGTACACAAAGAAAACCAAACTACCGAAATAAGCAGACGAGTAAGAATGGGATGAACCTCATTTGAAAAGCTCTCATACATACTTAAAGACAAAAAGATACCCCAAAACCTTCGAACCAAAGTGTTCGATTCTTGTATCCTTCCCGTTCTCACTTACGGAGCTCAAACCTAAACATTCACAAAAAAGAATATGGACAAGATTCAAAAAACTTACCGTGCCATGGAACGACAGATGCTTGGTATCTCACTAACAGATCGGCAAACGAACGAAGCAATCCGGAACAAAACAAAAATAAAAGACGCCGCGAAACAAGCAGCTAAATTAAGATGGAAATGGGCTGGACACAACGAACGTCTCGAAGATGGTAGATGGAACGAAGAAGTCGGAAACTGGCGGCCGTACGATGCGAAGAGACCAAGAGGAAGACCTCAAATGCGCTGGAGCGACGATATCAAAAGAGTCGCAGGACCAATGTGGAAACGCCTAGCACACAACAGGGATGAATGGCGAGAAATGGGAGAGGCCTTTATTCGACAATTCGGATAGAAAAGGGCTATAAAAAAATGAATGAGATGGAGGTGGAGATGTGTAAGAAAGATACATTATATGAGTGTGATTAAATTAAACTTTCAGTTGGGAAAGACTCAACAACAAATGGTTGTATTGAAGTAGATGTACCATATGACAGTGGTGTGTGATTAGTATATATTTAAAGATATGTAGGTGCAGTAGATAACGTCTGAGAGGTAAGATTTTTTAATTCAGCCTCGTGAATTATTTGGAAAATTTTCGATTTTACCTCAATTTGTAGCAAAATAGAGAATGTTCTCACAGTTTCCTTAGTCGCCTGAAAGTATTTTATGAGATGATCTGCCTTCACATATGATTTATTTTTTTATAGTCTACAAGTTTTTTTAAAGCAATGGATGCTGCTGTGTGTTTTGTGGTTTTAAATTTCTGACATTCAGGGACACGAAACTATTCAAAGGAGCTTTTTGTAACTGCACAAGAAGTGCTGTGCGAAGGGAAGGAGGCATCTGAATCATCACAGTTGGCCTTATTTATAAGTTTTGCAAGATCTACAGCAGGACAATTTTAGTACTGTTCTCAGTCTGCTAAAAATTTTTCATGAAACTCATTTGTTGTTCTAGTCGCCATGGTTTTATTTTAATAGCTGCTTGGTCGCTTTTAGTTTTTCTTGCTTTTCTGTAACACTCCCTCAGATTTTTCCATCTCTTTCGGCATTCTTCTCCTGAAGATAAAAGACGATATATTTGATTTGATCGAGATCCATCCAAAATATTTCTTTAACTGTACTCGTCATACGGGAGATTGAGAAGTTCGATACTTCAGTGGTTACTGAAAGCAACAAGGTGAATTACGTACTCATGACTAATCAACTACTGTATATCTTGATGACGCCACATACAGATTGGACTTTTTGCTTTCCCTATGAACTCGTAAGTGCTGCGAGTGGTCATCATCATCATCATCAATTAGCCTATGTTTGTCCACTGTTGAACGTAGGCCTCCTGTAAAATTTTCCACCTATTTCTGTCTTGGGCTTCTTGCATCCAGTTTGTGGTGATGCGCTTGATATCATCCGTCCATCTAGTCGGTGATCGTCCTATGCTTCGATATGCATCTTGCCTTGGTCGCCATTCCCGAATCTTTTTGGTTCATCTGTCATCCGTTAATCTGGCAACATGTCTAACCCAAGCCCATTTAGCCCTGGCTATTTTTTTAACTGCATCTGTGACTCCTGTTCTTCTTCTTATTTCTAGGTTTGGTACTTTATCTCTGATGGTAATACCTAATATTGATGTTTCCATAGCGCGTTGTTTAACTCTTATTTTATCTATTGTTCTTTTTGTCAGAGTCAGTGTTTCTGCACCATATGTAAGAACTGGTAAAACGCACTGGTTAAAAACCTTTCTTTTTAAACAAACTGGGATACTGAACCTGAAAATGTTATTAAATCTACCAAAGGCAGTCCATGTGAGACCTATCCTTCTTTATATTTCAGTTGTCTGATTATCTCGGCCTAGGCGAATCTCATGCCCTAGATATTTGTAAGCTATTACTTGGTCGATGCTATGGCTCTCAATCAGAATTTTACCGCTGACTTCAAGGTTGGTCATAAATTATCTTTTTGAGGTGTTAATTTTAAGACCAATTGTTCTTGACCCTTTATAGAGAGCGTGCAGTATTTTTGTAGCTTTATCAAGTCTATCAGATATTAAAACGATGTCATCGGCAAATCTTAGTTGGTTCAGATCTTCACCATTTATATTAATTCCCATATTATCCTCTCGTTCCATTTGCTGAAACATATACTGAACATATATTCAAGAACAGCTGTAAACAATTTAGAGGAGATAGTATCAACTTGTCTAATTCCACGTTCTATTCGAAACTTGTTGGTATCTTCATGAAGGCGGACACAAGCTGTACCAGTTTCGTAAATACTTTTAATCAAGGCAATATATCGGTAGTTAATGCGGCAATCAGCCAATGCTTGAAGCATTTTATGATGATCTATAGTATCGAACGCCTTTTCATAATCTACGAATGTAAGAAAGATAGGCTTGTTATGTACTGCACTGTTATGTATGTTATGCACTGTACACTTTTCTATTAGCGTTTTTACAACTTTCAGATGATCATTTCATTGATCAATGATCAGTGTATAGATTTATAATTTCGATAACTGGCTATGGCAAGAGGGCTGTTACCTTCTCTTAATATACATAAATTACCTTCGAACTACTCCGGTCTGCAAAACTTCTGAAATTCAAGAAATTTTGGATTCTTTACAAAATATAACATGTGCGACATTAGTAAGTGATACCTCGCCGAATTCAGGCTGTTATGACAAAACGAAAATTAATTTATTATGAAATAACCATTTGTTCGAAGTGTGTCTGGGCTTGAATATACTTGGTTAAGTTCAGATGTGCCTAGTTTATTTACAGACAATTTTAATTCTAGGTTTTTAGCAGCTGGAGATACTTTCAGAATCATAGAATTCAGTTACAGGCCTGGGGAGAGTACCGTGAGAAACGTTGTTAATGAAATATGTGGGAAATTTGTAAAACTTTATGTAGAATTTATATGCCAACATCAAAGGAGAATAAATGGAATTTAGTAAAAAAGGAATTTAAACATAAATCAAACTTTCCAAATTGCATAGGAGCGCTTAATGGAAAGTATGTCCTCACATAGAAGCCTCTAAATAGTGGTTCACTCTACTTCAACTATAAAAAGAGCTTCAGCATTATTCTCCTTGCTCTTGATGCCAATTATAAGTTTTTAATAATTGATGTTGGCGCATACAAAAATAAAAATAATGAAAAATATAGGGAGATACATCGTCAAATCAAGAAAGAAATAGCTAACGAAAAAGAAAATTGGATGATAGAAAACTGCCAAGAGATCGAAGAATTAATAAAGAAACACGACAGTCAAACGCTTCACAAAAAAATAAAAGATCTAACTGGAATGACAAAACAAAGACTTCCTTGTAGATTAACAAACGACGAGAATGAAACGATATGGGAATTAAGCGATCTAAACAACGTATGGGGACATTACATAGAAGAACTATTCTCGGACACACCACTAAACAACATAATATATAAAAACCATGAAACCAATCCTCCTATATTTAAAACAAGAAGTAGAGAGAGCAATCAAAAACGCAAAAATGGGAAAGCCCCTGGCCCCGATGACATACATACGGAAGTCATAAAGCTACTGGAAGAGAAACATTTAAATATAATCGTTATATATACAAGCGGTAAAATTCCACAAGACTGGTTAAAATCAGTCTTTATTTCCCTTCCAAAAACTAAGGGAGCAAAGAAGTGTGGTGATTTCAGACTTATTAGTTTAATGTCGCATATGTTAAAGTTATTCTTGAAAGTTATACACCAACGCATTTATAAGATATGTGAACAGGATATCAGTGATGAACAATTTGGCTTCCGAAATGGATTTGGGACACGGGAAGCATTAACCAGTTTTATTATATTGCTGCAAAAATGTCGAGACCAAAAAAAGGATCTCTTTTTATGTTTTATTGACTATCAAAAGGCCTTCGACAAAGTAAAACATGATAAGCTGATGGATTGCCTTCACAAAAAGGGACTAAGACGAGAACGATTTAAAAATTATCCAAACGCTGTATTTTAACCAAACTGCAGCAGTTAGAACAGAAGCCGGTGACACAGAAATATTCAATATCAAGCGAGGTGTACGACAGGGGTGTGTATTGTCACCACTACTTTTCAATATATATTCGGAAGAAATCTTTGCACGAGCACTAGAGCAATCAAGAGAAGGTGTTAAAATTAACGGCAGAGTTCTAAATAATGTACGATACGCCCGACGATACGGTCCTAATTGCAGAGAGCGCACAAGATCTCCAGACACTCTTAGATCGCGTCAGATCGATCGGAGAACAATACGGCCTCAGCATTAACGTCAAGAAAACAAAAACAATGATTGTCTCCAAAACATCCATCCATCCACCCATGCTTTTAAACGTGAATGGTAACATTATCGAAAATGTCGAGAAATTTCGATATCTAGGGTGCTGGATAACGAAAGATATAGATCCAGACATAGAAATAAAATCGCGAATTGAACAAGCAAGAAAAATGTCTTTTAAAAATGAAACAAATGTTTACGTCCCAAACACTCAATCTCAAAATCCGATACCGAATGCTGAAATGTTACGTTTACAGCACCTTACTATATAGAATGAAGGCCTGGACGTTTTGAAAGTTTTGAAATATGGTTATTTCGAAGGATGCTGAAAGTCCCCTGGACAGCGCATATGAGCAACGAGCAGGTCCTACACAAGATGGGTACCGACAGAGAACTCTTAAAATAATGAAAACACGGAAAACCTCATATTTGGGACACAAATACAGAAATGAGAAATACCAGCTACTGCAGCTTCTTATAGAGAGGAAGGTAGAAGGAAAACGTGGTCCTGGTAGACGGCAGGCGTCCTGGTTGAAGAACATTCGTGAGTGGACTGGTTTGGATTCTCAATCTTTAATAAGAATAGCCAGGGACAGAAATGATTTTGCTGAGGTTCTCGCCAACCTTCATTAAAGACGGCACCCAAAGAAGAAGAAGCATACGGACAAAATAGTGATGGTGGTGTATTTGCCAATTTTCAATTTGGTAAGAGATTCTTCAAGAATGAATTACATCTTCCACCAAATAAGTATTTACCAGAGACCGATATGTTACTACCCTACGTAATAGTTTCCAAAGAAGCTTTTCCACTTCATGAGCATTTAACGAGACCGTTTGCTTGGACACAAATATTCAGCAATGAGGACAAAAAAAAATATTTAATTATAGAGTAAGTAGAGCAAGACTGTTTCTGAAAATTGAATTTGGAATTTTAGTTAGGACATTCGTCATATTCCAAAGGAAATTTCAAATTTCCCCTGAAAATTTGGAGAAAGTAGTTCTAGTTACATATTATCTAAATAATTTCCTTAGGGATAATGATTCACTGTGGTTATTAACAAAATATGTTCAAGTAACTAATGACGGTCATGTAGATTTTCCGAGTATTGGTGGAAATTCATCTCGTTCCTTTATAGATATTCCTTTAAAGGTGTAAAATACAAATACAGAAAAACAAAATTTCTTCGCCTAGGATTCTACGGTTGCGATCCGTGTCTCTTCTCTTCGCTGTGCAGCGCGTTGCTTTGCACAGATACGCGCGCGTATATTTAACTACATAAAGAAAACTAAGAACAACCTTTTCTGTACGCTTCGCTTCGCTGTGTAGTCAATAAGTAAGCAACAAGCTTTTACTCTGCACCGCGAAGCGAAGCGCGGAAAACCAGATTGGTATGAATTTTCTTCATGTAGTTAAATATATCCCCGCGTATCTGTGCGATGCAACGCGCGGCACAGCGAAGGGAAATCACAGATCAGGCAAAAAAGTTCTGGGTTTAGAAATTCTAATGTCGCTTTTGTGAGACGGTAATCGACCTTGAAGAGAGCGGCTAGTCTGGCCAATGTAGCAAGAGTTGAACTCGAACAGGGTATATGATAGACGACATTAGTTTGTTCTAGAGGGGCCAATGGAGATTTTGTTTCTAAAAATAACTTTCCTACGGTTCTGGTATTTTTTAACGCTATTTTGTCAGGTGAGTTTTTAAAATGTGTAGGTATAAGATGAAAGGCAACCATATTTACTTATTTCTGGCTATTGGTTATCTTATATACGGTCCAGCCAAGTTAGAAAAGGAGCATGTTGACTTAGAAAAGGATTACTACAGGAGCATGATACATTTAAAAATTAATTATTTCTCATACAGAGTCCACGATGATTATAAACTATATTTTTTCTACAAAGAGTTTATAGATTATATTTATACCAATGGCGTGAAAGTTTCTTATTATTAAAATAAAAAACGATATATTACTTAGCAGGATGACTTTTTTTACTTGTTAACATCATACTTTCCCTCAAAAATGTTTTTTAGCTTTTTTTGCTTTATTTTATTTTTAATTTCATCGTCTTATAACCGGACTAAATAACGATTTAACAAAAAGAAAATACCTTTAAGACTGCGAAAGAAAGCAGGCAGGCAGTGAATCTCTTTCAATCTGATTTATTTAAATAGAAATAAAAAGAGAAACGTAAGTAAGGAAAGTTCAAAGTGTCCGCTTTTGTTCTCATTAACTTAGTTCGGAGCTACCAGAGCTCTTAATTAAGGTCTCTCTGACCCCTGAAGTCACTCCTGGGGGGTTTGTTGTACATTCGATATTGTCGTTTCGTTTTGGAGTTTTATCCAAATAAAAGACGTGGATTTCGACAAATAAGTTAAAAGTCGAAGCAGTTGTAACCTAAAAAGACCATACTTTTTATTTTTTATTTAGTACTTGTTGCACTGAAAAGAGAAGTTTCTATCTTAACAAAATGATACAGTATCTTTAACTTGATAAACTACACAAAACTGCTATGTGGAATGTCAGATGTTTATTCAAAATAAGCAAAGTGCAAAGTCTTATTTAGGAAATTAACATAATTTAGATCGATATTTTCGGTATAAACGAATTGCGATGAAAAGGCACATGAATAATTGTATAGTGGAAATACTTACTTATGTAGTGATGGTACAGATCCTAAACATATACAGTGTGGAAACCACTTATGGAATAAAATTGTTTGTGTTCTTATTTTAGAAAATAATAAAAAACGTTGAGATACCTTAACTTTTAAATTTATGTGTACGCTTTTTAGACATAAATTTGAATGTACAGGGTGATCAATGCAAGTCCGGCATAGTGCATAATCTGTATTTTAACGAAACACCCTGTATATTTTCATGTTTTTAAAAGCTCCTTAACAACCTGATTTCAACGAACTATATCATGTAGGGTCTATTATGAATAATACAAGGTGAAATTTTGAAATTAGGTATTTCTTCAAGACAATGTCATAGAATACCCGAGGTAATGGATTGGATTACATTAAGTAAATGCTCAACATGTTCTCCAGCTTGTCGTTGGCAATAACACAGTCTCCCATAAAACTCGTTTCGAACTTTGTTTAAAGTTTGAGGTGAAATATTCCGTATTTCTGTAGTTATCCTTACTTTTTGAGGTCTTCAATGATAGTTGCTTGTGTTGCATATACTTTGTTCTTGAGATAACCTTATGAAAAAATCCAAAGGCGTAAGATCTGGCCACCTAGCTGGCCGCTCATAGTCCCCTTCATCAAATCCACTTATTGCAGAAGATTTCATTAAAGTAATTTCTCACCATTAAAGCATAATGGGGTATTGCACCGTCCTGCTGAAACCGAACAGTTTCATGCGGTAGGGTCGGATCTATTGGATTGGGATATAAGTTAGCCAACTAAGGAAGAACATCGTCTCTTAGCATGTTTAAATATTTTTCCGCTGTCAAATTATTATCTATAAATATAGGACCAATGATATGATCTCCTATAATACCTGCTCAAATATTCAACTTTTGAGGATTCAAGAGCTATTTCATTTGTTAATTTTATCCCTCATTCTTTTGCAGAAATCCATTCTACGATCTGGATCGTCTTCTGTTAGCTCCTGCACAAATGTCAATTAATATGAATGAAGTTTTTCTTTATGGAGACACCTTAGGACAGTTGTGTGACTCACATTATTTTTGACGTGCAATTTCACGTGAACTTGACGTTGGATTCTCTGCGACACTTAACAAATATCCACTTTCACTTCATCTTCAATGAAGTTCGATTTTCTTTTTAATGGTTTGGCATATCTAAGTTCTCTGAATTGTGCATAAATTTTAGACACAGTACCTTGTGAAATATTAGGCAACTGAGGATACCTCTGATTAAATGAGTTTACTACTTCAACTACTTCAATTTAGAAAAAGAACTATTGAGAACAGTCAAAAGAAGAAAAACCAGTTATTTAGGGCATTTGTTGCGCAACGAGAAATACTACATCCTCAGTTGATAATAAAAGGCAAAATAGAAGGAAAGCGAGGAATTGGAAGAAAAAAATTGTCCTGATTACGTAATATCAGAAACTGGACAGGACTTGGATTTGAGGAACTCTTAAGAGCAGCTGAAGATAGACAAACGTTTGCCATCATAACCGCTAACCTCCATTGATGGAGACGGCACTTGAAGAAGAAGAAGACTACTTCAACTTGACTTCTATAATTCTCCCCGTAACCGATCATCATTAAAATCTCAATTCGGTTGGCCTTAGTTAAATATTTCATTTTATTTCTGCAAGAAATTAGTTTTTAATTAAGAATTTATTATTTTAATGTCAAATGTCAACAGCATGTCAACTGATTGATAACAATCCGCATTATTTACCGATTTAGTTTAATTAGCAGACTATCTATACAGTTTTTACCTATTCACGACAAAAATATTAACCCGGTTACTAATCAAAAATTTTCCCCAATATACAGTGTACTGACACTTAGAGTAGAAGTCTATTGTCTGTATTTAGCTAATTTAAAATAATATCATAACACGTGATAAATTATTAATTTCAAAATTTCACCTTGTATTATTCATTATATACCCTACATGATAGTTCATTGAAATCAGGTTGTTAAAAGTATTTTAAAAACATAAAAATATACAGAGTGTTTCATTAAAAATAAGGATTATGTACTATGCCCAGACGTACGTGGATCACCCTGTACATTTAAACTTATGTTTAAAAAAGCGCACATTTAAATTTAAAAGTTAACGTGTCCCAGAGTTTTTTATCTTTTCTATAATAACGACACAAACAATTTTATTCCATAAGTGGTTTCCACACTGTATATATGGGGTTGGAGTTCTATTAGGTGACAACTTGAACCTTTTTCTCCGTGAAAAACTTTTTTGTCATCTCCAAAAGAAGCATCAGCAAATAGCAGATAAATCAGAATAGAAAGGGTAGATAAGTAGGGTTGGATCAAGAATGTGGGAATTTGAGAAAGCAAGTAATGAATTTTCTACAAATATTTTGGAAAATCGGTGGAGATACGTGAGAGATATGTATTTGCAGCAAAATAGAGAGTATAAACAGACTTGTGAAAATAAAAAGAGGAAGTATTGCATAAGGGTGGTAAAGGATCTAAGTAGGTCTCGTGACTCTAAAGAGTTTTGGTCTTTGGTGAGACTTTTTAAAATTAAAAATAGTTCGAGATATGCATGAATCTAATTAGAGACATTTAATCTGCACTTTTTGGGTCTTCTAAATTCAGCACTTCAGTTGGACCCACTAAGTTATATGGAACTTTATATTGGCGATGGAAGTATGGATTGTAGTTTTGATTTTTTTCTTCTTCTTTAAGTTCCATCTTCTATCGAAGGTTGGAAATCATCACGGCTATGCGGACTCTGTTGACTGCCGCTCTAAAAAGTTCTGCACTACTGCATTCAAACCATTCCCTTAAGTTCTTAAGCCAGGATATTCTTCGTCTTCCCACATTTCGCTTTCCTCGGATTTTGCCCTGCATAATAAGTTGTAATAATGCGTATTTTTGCCCCTCTCATCACATGTCCCAATTACTCAAGTTTTCGTCTTTTAATAGTTAATATTATTTCCGCCTCATTTCCTATCCTTCTAGTTACTTCCATGTTTGACATTCTTTGAATCCATGATATTCGTAGGATTCTTCTGTAACACCAAAATTCAAAGGCGGCCAGCTTATTCAGATGAACTTGTTTTAGTGTCCAAGCTTCCAGACCATAAAGAAGAGTAGAGAACACGTAACAACGAAGCATTCTCAGGCGTAGTTCTAACCTTATATCCGACAACAAAGAAACTTTTTAAGTTTAATAAATGATGTACGTGCTATTTCAATACGTGTCTTAATTTCTTTGGTTGGTCTACATCTGATGTTATCCATGTTCCTAAATATTTATAGTTATTAACATTCTCAATTGCAGTATCTTCAATAGTCAATTGGATATTTGCATGTGCAGATTTAGTCATGATCATGCATTTAGTTTTCTTTAAATTTATCATCAGTCCGTACTCATGACAGCGTTCATTAAGGCGTTGCATTAGGTTCTGTAAATCATTGTTGTTATCCGTAATTATTACTGTATCGTCTGCAAAACGTAAGTTATTCAAAACTTCTCCATTGATAGATATACCTTCTATTGAGTCTGAGAGCGCTTCTTGAAATACCGCTTCACTGTAGACATTGAAAAGTAGTGGGGACAGCACGCAACCCTGGCGGACTCCTCTCTGTATTTGATATTTTCGGTGTACTGGCTGTCAACTCTTACCTTGGCAGTTTGATTCCAATATAAATTGATATAATTTTCAGATCACGACTGTCAATATTTTTGCTTTTTAATAATATCTACAAGCTTTTTATGTTGAACTTTATCAAATGCCTTTTCAAAGCCTACAAAACATAAGTACATATCCTGATTCATGTCCATGCATCTCTGAGCCAGCACATTCAAGCCGAACAAAGCATCTCTTGTACTATACCATTTCTAAAGCCAAATTGTGTGTCACTAATCTCATATTCAAGAGTTTTAACAATTCTGCTGTGAATTATTTTCAAAAATGTTTTAGTGTGTGACTCATTAAAGCTATTGTTCTGTGGTCTGAGCAAGTTGTTGAACTTGGTTTTTTGGGAATTGCTACAAAGGTTGATTGCAGCCATTGTCGGGGATTGTGGCAGTCTGATATATTAGATTAAAGAGTTCAACCAGTACATCAATAACATCTTCATCGATGAGTTTTAATAATTCGATGGGCACCTCATCTGGTCCAGTAGCTTTACCCTCTTTGTGTTTTTGATGGCATAGATGACTTCCTTCTTAATATTGGTGGTCCAGTATCCTCGGTGATTTCTAATGACAGTTCTTCTCTTTCATCATTAAATAGTTGTTGAATGTAATGGTCCAGTGACATAATCTCTCCTTCATATCAGTAATAATATCCCCTTTATCATTTTTAAGGATATTCGTTTTTTGTACGCTTTCTAGAACCTGTCATTTCTTTGATTTTTTTTGTGTAAATTAAAGCTATCGTACTTTTTATCCAGATCTTCTATTTCCTTGCATCTATCGGAGAGCCACCTCTCTTTTTCCTCTCGAATTTTCTTTCTGATGTTTCTCTGTATTTCTTTGTATTTATTCAAGTCTTTTGCTTTATGTTTTCTTCGTTCTTCTTCGTTCTTTCTAGGTTTTATAAAAACCTTTCTGTTACTAGCAAAGCAAAGTTATTGGTCGTTTTAACGCAATCTTTAATTTAGCATCAATTCGGATTATTTCCGGTCCCGATCTTTTTTCCTTTGTGCAAGAAAGTTTTAACAGATGATTAATGAATAACAGGGAAATAAGTTACTTGAACCCAGTAGCTAAGCTGTTTTTGTCTTTATTACTGGACAGAATAAAAAAGTGGGCAGAGTCAGGTGTTTTACTGGAATATCAGGCATGTTATAGGGATGGATATTCTACAGTAGATCAACTGTTTAACTTGAAAAGTACTATTAAAATACGAAGAAAAATTATTTTTAGCAGTATTCTTCGTAATACTGCTAAAAATAAAATAATTTAATTCTGAATATCTAATATCTGGTGTGACAATAAAAGGTATGGTTGAAACCTACGCAGAAATACACTGCAACTTAAGAAGATCTTAAATAAAAATACTGAAGGTCAAGATTTATTATATAGTAATATTCATCATATTACATACTAGACGAGTCAAGTTAGTAGAAAATAAGCGTTTTTTCGTCACAAGTGTATAGACGGGTTTGACAGTTGAAATGGATAGTATGAGATATTACAAAAAGACTCTCATCTAGGGATTCATGAATTTTTTAGTGGAACTATTTTTAAATAAACAATTAAGACGTCAATATCATTATTTTGCTCATAACTTATAAACTTGTCTATTTAGAGATTTGACGTCCACAGACGAGTTGTTGAGAAAGAAAAAATACACAAAATGAGATATACTAAATTAAAATCGGTTAATAAACAAAAAAGTTATTGCATAATAACCAAGCAAAACGGCTGTTTTTGATTATTGTTAATAACTCTTTTAATAATCCATAAAATTTATTTAAATGTATCTGAACTTAAAGATCTCATCGTGTTAGAAGTGTGTGCGAAAGATAGGCTAGATCCGTCAAATAGTTTTTGCACAATTTAATTTGTTTATAAGATTTTTTGAAAAACGCACAAATTTCTAAGGCCGGTCCAGATAATTTGACTGAATGGATCTTAATAATCCGGGGCTTATTTTCTTCGATGAGACATATATTAATATCCTGTGGAAAAAAAATTTAAAAAAAAATACGTTTATGTACACAAAATGATTTATTAATAAATAGCACTTTTTAAGTTTATAAACATTTACAATAACTCCGTACTGTTTAGTTTAAATTAAATGGCAATAAAATATTCGGAAGGCGGGTTTAAAAAACAACAACTTAAAAAAAAAAGGTCCTGCGACCATTAGGAGCCGAGTTAGTCCTTTTTTTTTTTAAAATCACTGTTACGTCAATTAACAACATTAAGGGCTGAAATTAACCAATCTTTTAGAAGAAAAGTCAAAGTTATTCACAAAATGTTTAGCAAAAAAAATAATTGAAAATTGTTTAAACAGGAGTGTTGTAAACGAAGAGTACTTTGCGTTCCGACTAGAATGGTAGGAGTGGGGATTGCCGATTGCACACAAGCCGCGCTCTCCAAAAAAGTCCAGCGCACGGTTTCAAAATAGAGTGCTTGGAAAAAAATGACATATCTCGGGTTCTAGTGGACCAAATTTGTTCTTTTTTTTTTAAACTGGGGTACAACGTTAAAATAATAACATTTAACGTACTTTCATTGCAAAATTATTCAAAACAAAGCAGCTAATGACTACGGAATGTACAAACTTTTTCTTAAGTCGTCTTTTTATTGTTATTTTTCTATTTATTTATTTTAAATATGATTACATTAAATAAATGTTATAAGTAAATGAACATTTTGAATAATGTTTACTAAAAATTTATTAATGAAATAATAAATTAATTTTATGTTATTACAGAAGTTGAAATTTTGTGTAGTGATTTTTTAAAATAATTTAATTTACTGTAATTTTCTACGCTTAATTTCTATATCGTCACTGCTACTACTATGTAAACATTCATCTTCACTTTCATCTTCAATTTCACTTGTATTCTAACTTTCATAAATCATTTCATTTTCATTGTCGCTATTCTCATCAAACCCAGTTAAATACATTTCATCAATTATCTCTTGTTCATCTGTTGTATCGTTTTCTTCTTCATTAATAATTTCATAAATATTAGTACATTATAATAGTAAAATAATATTATATTCAAAGTTAACCGTTTATTATTCAGACAACGTGGTACAACCGTGTGTTTATATTAATATATATCACAACACGTAGTTTTTTTTAATATTCAGATGAATTTTACTTACCATTAATTATTTGTAACAATTATTAAATAAAACAAAACACTAAATATTTCAATACAACAAACCGGTTGTATAGTCGCAGGAAAATGTAATGTCGCAGTTGTAAGTTAAACGGCCTAACAGCATCTGCTTTCGACGTGCGCTCGACGCTCGACTTTTTTTAGAGCGCGGCTTGAGTGCAATCGGCAATCCCCATTGCTTCCATTTGAGTCGGAACGCAAAGTACTCTTGGTTTACAACACTCCTGTTTAATCAATTTTCAATTATTTTGTTTGCTAAATATTTTGTTAAAAACTTTGACTTTTCTTCTAAAAGATTGGTTAATTTCAGCCCTTAATGTTGTTAATTGACGTAACAGTGATTTAAAAAAAAAAGGACTAACTCGGCTCCTAATGGTCGCAGGACCTTTTTCTTTTTTTTTAAGTTGTGTTTTTTAGCCAGCTTTCCGAATATTTTATTGCCATTTAATTTAAACTAAATAGTACGGAGTTATTGTAAATGTTTATAAGCTTTAAAAGTGCTATTTATTGTTAAATCATTTTGTGTACATAAACGTAATTTTTTTTAACTTTTTTTTCCATAGGATATTAATATATATCTCAACAAAGAAAATAAGCCCCGGATTATTAAGATCCATTCAGTCAAATTATCTGGACCGGCCTTAGAAATTTGTGCGTTTTTCAAAAAATCTTATAAACAAATTAAATTGTGCAAAAACTATTCGACGGATCTAGCCTATCTTTCGCACACACTTCGAACACGATAAGTTCAGATACATTTAAATAAATTTTATTGATTAATAAAAGAGTAATTAACAATAATCAAAAACAGTGGTTTTGCTTGGTTATTATGCAATAACTTTTTTGTTTATTAACCCATTTTAATTTAGTATATCTCATTTTGTGTATTTTTTTTTTCTCAACAACTTGTCTGTGGACGTAAAATCTCTAAATAGACAAGTTTATAAGTTAGGAGCAAAATAATGATATTGACGTTTTAATTGTTTATTTAAAAATATTTCCACTAAAAAATTCATGAATCCCTAGATGAGAGTCTTTTTGTAATATCTCATACTACTTATTTCAACTGTCAAACCCGTCTATACACTTGTGATGAGTAAAAACCTAACTTGATTGGCCTATACATCAAATTTATGGGCTATTCTTTAAAAACAATTTTAGGAGTTATATCATTTATCTCTAAACCATACACATGACCCACCTGGCCAATTATAGTGAACGACATAACATACGTAACTTCTCTACATCTATTTTAAATTTGATATTTTTCATATATCATCCGCATTCAAGCACTTTACGTAAGCCACGCTCCGGTTCGGCTACCCTATTACAAACTTATCGAGATTTTTGCAAAAAGTTTTATCAAATTGCTGAATCACAACTAACCAAAAAAGCGAGTAGTGCTATGATTGATTGCCTCTGAGAGAAGTTGAATATGAGAGGTTATTCAACAGGTAAAAATAAAAGGCACAAGTGCAATACCGTGAAAAATCGATCTGTCTGCATAGTGAAGGAAGAAAATGCACCACTTAGTTTTCGTCAAATATTATTTGTCGTCTTTTACTGGAAACGTATTTGACAACTGTTTTTCTCAGGGTCTTTATTTTGTGTCTTTTCGAAAGTATTTTTCGCCACATCACGAACATATTGCCACAGTATATATATATATTGCTATGATGTTTTGTTTGTGTATGAACAATGAGTGTTTTTTAATAACATATATAAGTATAGGGTTTTTATCGCGGTTCTCAAAGAATTAGTTTGTAAGTACTTTTTTAAATTATCTTTATTATAATTATTATGAAATACACATGTATATCTAATATAGACAATATAAATTTAGAACAACCTATCTTAAAATTAAATTCTTATAATAATTAAATTATATTAACAAAATTTGGTACCTTTTTGTCACTGAATGCCTAAATGAAACTGTTTTCCAGTATAAAGAGTTTAATAGTCATTCAATATCTTCGTTATCATCCTCGGTTATCCTTCTTTTTGTGAAATTGCTTCTCCAAACACACCACAATGTTTTAATTATCAGCTTCCACCATTTTAAAATATTTTTCTTCTTAATAGCATTTATAATCGGTAAAATATTCTTCTTTATTTATTGCTTTCTTGTTTATTCTTCTTTCTAATAATTTATTTTTTCTTCTTCCAATCTCCAATCACCATATAAATATTATAATTTTAAATTCTTCTAATCTCCATCTACATAATATAATTTTTAATCTCCAACTAATACTCTCTTAATACTATTTTTTCAATCTCCATGTAATAAACTTTCCAAAATATTATAAAACTTTCATACTAAATCACTGTCTTCTGTATACTGACTTGACTAACAAATACTACTCATTGAATACTGTACTGTATACTGACTTACTTACTAATGAACTGCTTGTACTATTTACTGACCGACTGACTGACTGACTAATCTACTAACTAACTAACTAACTAACTAACTAACTAACTAACTAACTAACTAACTAACTAACTAACTGAATGCATTCTCCTCAAAATCATAGAGTATTTATTTCATTTAAATGGTCTCGAATAATCTTAAACGAAAATATATTCGAATTTTTCCATTTCATAGATATTTGAATGTTCGCGAATATTCTACTACGAAAACAGGCCAACTTCCTTCTATTTACGTCTTATTTCAATGTCTAGATAATTATTTACCCTTAGATCGAGAATTTTATAGAAATTTAGGCTTTCAGATCAGAATATAAACTTATATATAAATTAAACATCTTAAATTAATAAACAGCACTATTTTAAATCCATAATTAATTATTTCAAATATCTGCTTTGTTTAAATTCACTCTTATGTACAAAAATCATAATAACCTAAAACTTACTTTCGTGTATATTTGGTTGCCTATATATGGCTCACTTAAATATATTTATAATCTCATAAGTATTAAAATAACCAAATACATTGCAAAATAAAAACTTTTTAAACTTATTATTATGCTAATTTCTTAAGAATACCCTCATATACATACTTTTTATAATATTCTCTAGTCTATAACTTATAAATTATTTCTTTAATTACTAATTACTATTTAAGTTCATTTTAGATTACTTTCTCCCTTGTTATTTCCTGACCGTGAATATTTAAATACAAACTTTTTTTATTTTAAAAGTTAAAGATATTATAGACAAAAATAATTATCCACCAGAATTTTACAACCCTTTTATTAAAAAAAGAAATTATATTATCAAAAATCAATCCAATTCCAATACCAAACCAAAACAAACCCAAACCATACCAAGCAATAGTAATAATTATGTCATTACCTCCAACAAATCCTATACATATATCCTTAGCATACATAATTGAATTTTCTGATCAACTGTTAAAAATGTTTGCAAAGTATAATATTAATGTTGGACATAAATCATCAAA
This sequence comes from Diabrotica balteata, assembly GCA_918026665.1. NCBI lineage: Eukaryota > Metazoa > Arthropoda > Insecta > Coleoptera > Chrysomelidae > Diabrotica > Diabrotica balteata. The sequence goes on along the minus strand of OU898276.1, from coordinate 29,315,347 downwards.
ACACCTGGAAAATAGTTTTCAAAATTTAAACCTAAAGTTAATAAAGATCATCAATCAAAAGTTATTTATAAAATAAACTGTAGAGACTGCAATTCAACATATATTGGACAAACACACCAATACCTACATAGAATAATTTTTGCACACAAACATATTGTACAAACCAATGCATTAACCCTCCGTTAGTAGCTAGGAAAAAATTGAAAAAAAAAACAGATACAATATGAAAAACACTAGTATAACAATATATTGTGAATATTGTTCTGAAGCTATTTTCTTGTGGCATTTTAAAGTAATTACTGTTTAAATGGGAATAAGCCACAATTAAAGGTTAAATTAAGTTTATTGACGTTTTAATTTTTACATCGGATATCGTTCTCAAAATACAAACATTAGTTTGTATTACGTACTATATAATTTTCTTGTCTTGTTCTAACATTTCTTACATTTTTCATCTAGTAACGCTATATTTTCCAATAAACGCTAAGATATTACTTCCACTTTCTTTTTTCTCATCTGTCACATCTTGTTCCCATTCATTTCCACCATCGCCACCTCAATTTGATCTATTTCGCTTTCACTTTCCTCATCGTCAAAATAATTTTCATCGTCGGTAGGAATCATGTCCATAATTCCAACATGCGTTGGAATCAAAGTTGTTTGGGTTCAAAGGACATCTATAAATACGAATTGACAAAAACTTACCGATAAAATGTAATACTAAGATGATAAATATTTACCTGTTCTGGAAGTTCTGCAACAAATAATAGCTACACCGTTAGTCGCTACGGACTCTGGCACCGAAAATAACTATAAAACTCACACAACTGTACCCAGGAATGTAAGAATGTACACTAACACGGGTTTGGTTGATAGGGAGAGGGACAGAAAGTGGCGATAGAAAAATAACAGTTATTTGTAAATCCCGAATGAATAATTTTGTCGTTGGTGTGTGAGACCGACAGCGACTAACGGAGGGTTAAGTTCAACAGTCCTAACCAAACATTCTCTAGAAAATGGCCCTTCTTTTGATTTTGAAAATGTACAGATTTTGGAAAAAGAACAAAATTGCAACAAAAGATGCAAAATTGAAAATGATTGATATAAAAAAAGATCCAAGTTCCATCAATAATAAGACTGACATCAAAGATCTTTCCAATATGTATCAAAGATAAGCAGTTCTAAAAAGATGGAAGTAAAGAAAAAAATTAACTTAATATACTTAATTAATATAAGTGAACTTAAACATTCACTATTTCTTTTATATAACTGTCTAGTTTCGTCGTTATTAATGAATCATTAGGCGGATGAATGCTTTTCTTTAAATTAAAAAATTAAAAAAGTTATAAAATTCTTTATCGTAAACTAATTGAAAAAAGTAACTATTTAGAAAAATAGAAAATCCTTGTGTCATTATTGTCACCAAAACTTTTCTTTTGCATAATGATTCTCTCTCCTTCATAGCCTTGTAGTTCTATTGTGCCCACTAGTCCTGAAACGTATCCTGAAACTGAAACAACAAAGCTCCCGTAACAAAGGAGTCGAAATTGAACTGCAAGGTTAATCCCGTCGACTTGGATAAGGTAGGAAATTTGTCAGAGACTTTTGTTTTCGGTATTAATATTTTTCCAACGAAAGATTTATATAGAAAATAGCTAGCTGTGAAAATCTATCAATTTTGTAGTAAAGGTTCCGGATTGCTTGGAATTCGTAGACAATTTTTAAATGAAAAAAGAAATTTAAGTGCAATGGCATAATGAAAATTAAACAAAAGTGATAACAAAATGTATAAAAGATATAAGTACTTGATATACACATAAAAAAATTAAAAAATTACAGAGTGGAATCATTAAAACGCAATCCAGCACATCACAGGACTTTTATTTACACTAAAATAATTATTAACACTATTTTTAAAATACATTAACTTTTTTTCTTAGGTATTAAAGTCTAAATAAAATAATATACAGACGTTTTTTATTAAAAGAGGATTTTTGACATTACTATAAAGTGTAACAATAAAACACTGAAAACTTTGTTTTCAAAACTTCCACAAAATATATTATAAAATTTTATCACTACAGCTGTTTCTGCAGAGTGCCTTTCTCAAGTGATCTATTTTTGGCATGCGTTTACACTTTATAGTTTTTAATGAAATAGGTTGAGGAGGGAAGAACTGTTAGTCTCAAGTTAGTCATACAGAATTATATCTGTGTTTTTTAATTTGTTAATATCCATAGATTCTAACAAAGATAGCTTAAGGCCTTTATTTTGATGTGAAGAATTTGAAATTCGTCATTAAAAAAATGATTATGATTTAGACGGTGAATTGAGTATGTAGAATCTGTTTTTCTATTATTGAAAGCCCTTTTATGTTCTGCTATTCGTTTATTAATATTTTTACCAGTTTGACCGATGTAAGTTTTTGGTCAGTCGCCACATTAAATTTGCGTACACCACTGTGTAAGTGCTTTTTATTTGGGCTCATGTTGTTTTTAATATATTTACCTAAGTTGTAGTTTGTGTTGAAAGCTGGTGTTATTCCTTTCTTTTTTATGTGTTTGGCTATTTTATTGATATATTGCCTGTATATGTAATCGAGCAGAAGGATCCTGTATTCCTTGTTTTTTTTTTATAGGTATGTTATCTGTAAAATCGATCATGTGATTGAACCAGTTTAAAAAAAAACAAATCGATTTTTTTTCATTTTTTTTTGTTTTTATACATTAAAACTCTTGTTATATATTCGTACAAGAAATGGCTTCTTACTATACAGTATGGTACGATTTTTAGTTTCTTGTTGGTGTTTTTTCAACCACAAATATTTTAACATGTTTTTTTTATTCTTAGAGTTTTACTGGTGATCTTATCTATTTGCTGCTCAATGCTCATATTGATCGTATGTTTCTAAATTTTTGAAACTTTTCAAAATTTTATTTTCGTATAGGTGGGTAGTTATTTTTGAACACTAGCTTTTCCATGCTTTGATCTTATTTTCTTTAAGATAATGGCTTGTAATTTCCATTCTGCTCAGTGTTTTGCAATGTTAAAATTTATAACTTAGATCTTTTTAATATACCTGTCTTCTATCATGTTTATTCACCTACTAAAAGCTTTTTAATAATATGGTATTATCAATGACACCCGATGATAATGTGTAGTCTCCTTCCTACCTCCTTCTATTTTCTCGCGCTTTATATCGGATTGATATAGGGAGGATACCAAAGCTTTTGTGATGGGGTGACAACTTCCCTGATGCATTGTTTATGAGTGGATTTTCGTTTTAGGTGTATCAATTACCTGTTGAGTAAGACGATGAAAATACCCTCGAAATAGGGTTATAATCCTAAGGATATCCGCCCGTTTGGAGATTGAGTTTCGATTTTGGAATTCTGTTTATCCATGGCAGTGCAACACAGGCGGATGAAAGGATATACGTGAGGATAAAATTGATTTATTTTTTTTTTCTTATTAAGTTGTATATCAAACACGCACTCTGACTGGTATTTTTGGTATTTCAGCATGAAATGATAAGAAAGAGAAAAAAAGAGAAGAAAAAGACGGCTGAATTGTTTTTATTATAATTAATTTTTAAAACACAGGAGCAAAGAACTTAAGTAAAGTTTAAAGTAAAGTACTTGAGTAAAAATAGATTTTAAAATTAACCGTAAAACAAACATAGCTTTAATGCAACGTTTGACGGCCATAATTTCGTATAAAATAATCATCATCATCATATAACGGGGGTCCTACGGCGATTGCCGCTTCCCGCATTTCAGCCTCCATCTTTTCCTATTTCTCCAATCTCCCTCTTCTAAGCCTCTAGATTGCATTGTTTTGTAATTTCTTTTCTCCAGGAATTTCGTGGTCGTCCCCTTTTCCTTCTTTCTGGCGGAACATACATTAAGGCTTTCTTTGGCCACCGCTCCTCCTCCATTCTCATCACGTGACCATACCATTGTAATTGCCTTTCTTGTATTCTATCTGAAAGAGTATCTCTAATTCATGTACGGTTTCATATTTCCTCATTACTGATTCTTTCCATTCTCGATACTTGACATGACCTTCTAAGGTAATCCATTTCCACAACGTTTACTTTATCTCGTTCATGCTTTGTCATCGTCCAACATTCGGCACCATATGTGGTAATTGGTTCTACAATTGTTCTGTATACACGAAGTCTGGTATGCATCTTTATTTTATTAGACCACAGTAATGAATTCAGTATTCGGATGCATTTTTTCCCTTGGGTTATTCGGTTTTGTACATCTACCTTAACTCTGCCATCTGCTGATATGATGCTTCCTAGATTTTTATACTGGTTGCAACCTTTGATGACTGCGTTTTTAAGCCTCAGATCTGTGGTATTTCCTCCAATTTTTAAAGGATAAAATAATTATGGTCAGGATATTTGGTTACCTTCGCCAACAAAGTAAATGATAAATTCTGGGAAAATAGATCAATTTAATCGCTTTATGTTCTTCTTCTTCTTCTGTCTTGTATATAGCCTTTAAAGCTTGTTTCTTATGTTTCTTAATATTAGCCTCTTAAATTGTTTAAATTGTCGCACCATATTTTTCTTGGTCTGCCAATACTTCTTCTACTGATGTGTTCTTTCCACTCCTGTTTTTTGGTTTTGTCACCCATCCATTTATTTATATCGCTTCTTCTAATAAGGCCTTAAGCTATCCTTGTTAGAATCTATGGAAATCAACAAATTAAAAAACACAGATATAATTCTGAATGAACATCTCGAGACAAACAGTTCTCCTCTCCTCAATCTATTTCATTAGAGACTATAAAGTGTAAACGCATGCCAAAAATAGATTACTTGAGAAAGGCAATCAGCCGAAACAGCTGTAGTGATAAGAGTTAAAATAAATTTTTGTGGAAGTTCGAAAAACAAAGTTTTCAGTGTTTTATTGTTACATAAAATGAATTTTCATCAAGTAACGGTCGAATCCATCAATTCTTAAGATATACTTTAGGTCTTTTTGTAAAAATAAACGTATTTTTATAAATCAATTAATAATTATTACCTGTAGAGCAACATACTATTTGGTCATTTATTCATTGATTTTATAAAAGAAACAAGTCACAGCCTTAAAAATGTCGTTTTTAGCCTTAATAGTTTTCTAAGCCAAATTTGTTGTATCACATGTCACTCTACTAGTTTTCTTCTACATTTCATATGTAGAACAAAATTTGATAGGTCATCAAGTTTCTAAACTAGATAGTTTTTTTTCTTTTTTTCAAAACTAAGTATTGTGGGCTTATACCCTTTATACAATAAGTGATTCAATTTTGATTAAGATTTAAATATGTGGGTTAAAACCATTTAAATGATATTAAATGTGTTGATTATTATATATTATTTGATAAATTCAAATAATGTTAAAGTTGTTATCTGTCCATAAATTGGAATAGTGTGACCTGAAGCTATTTCAATAACTTTGTTTTAGTTGGCTGTAGTTTTCCATTTAGAAATCCAGTTCAAGTATAACAATATTTACCAATCATGTCTTCCAATTGACGCCGTAAGTCACTAACATTTTATCTGTGCAAATGCAAAAACTTCCGTTATTAAGTGGTTACAGGAAAATAAAATTCTACACAATTTAAAAAATTACTGAACACCATAAAAAGTTTTCTTGGTTAAAACTCAAACCGCTTTTGTCATTTTATTCCTTTATATTTTAAATGTATAAGATTTTTGTTGCCAGTTATGATTTTTCTTTTGGCGCTTTTTCCATCCCAGCAGGAATCAGAGCAGGGAAAAGCAGAGGGTGACTTATTTTGCTTTATTTTGTTATGAGATTTACTGTAAGCTGCTAAAAACGAAATGTACTTCTATATATTTCCCCTTCTTGGTGAGTCCCACCATTCTTTAAAAGGTTTTACTGTGCGAAATATCTTGGGTGGCAAAGAAATATATATACTGACTCGGATATGTAATAATATATTAAAAGTAAAAATATGAAAGTTATGTTTCTTGTGTTTTTAAAACTAATACTTAAAAGATTTATCTAGATATGCATACAAAGTCAAATAACTATGAAAAGTTTTTTCTGTGTTAAATTATAACTATAACTGTTTACAGAACGATGTTAAACCTATTTACGCTTTTACCTACTGCGTTATACCTGTACAATTTCCAAACATACTTCAACGGCATTGAGTTACACAAAACACAAATGGATAGTTTACAAAAACCAAATAAAAATGAAACACATGTTTATTTTTCTGGTACAACAATATTTTTTTAATAATACGCCAATTAAGTTGCCTATTACCAAACTCGCCTCTATAGACGGGTTTGAAAGTTAAAATGTGTAGTATGAGATACAGTGGATTTCTCGATATACGAGCGCCCTAATATATGAGTGTTTTGAGATACGAGAAATCGGTTTTTAATGCAAATTCATACCCCTTATTTGACGACTTCTAATTTGCTTTGTAAATAAAAAGTAGTTTTACTGGTAATAGATCTTTACGGCCCCGCCATAAAAATCATTTTACGGGTCTGTGCGTGACTATTACTTAGACCACAAATTTAAATGGTCATTGGAAGTTAAATCCGAAAAAAACTTGGATTTTAATACTAACCATATTGCACTCTCGATGTCGGTGTAACTTCTTCTTCTCATGGTGCCGTCTCCTTTCGAAGGTGGGCGATTCAAATGGCAATGTTAGTTTTGGAAACAGCTGCGCGAAAGATTTCTGTGCATGAGCGGTCGAATCATCTCCTCAGGTCTTTCAGACATGAGTTCTGGCGTCTTCCTACCGATCTTTTGACCTGTACTTTTCCTTCTAGTATTTTCTTCTTCTTCTTCAGCCTGTGTTCGTCCACTGCTGGACATAGGCCTCTTCCATTTGCTTCCATCGATTTCTACTTTTGGCAATTCTCATCCACTGCTTGCCCGCGAATTGTTTGATATCGTCTGTTTACCTCTTCTGCGGTCTGCCTACTCCTCGCCTGTTCTCTCTTGGTCTCCAGTTTGTTAATCTTTGTGTCCATTTTTCGGGATTATCTCGGGCAACGTGTCCGACCCATTGCCACTTGAGCCTTGCAATACGTTCTGAGACATCAGTAATGTTTGTTATTTCACGAATGACGTTATTTCGAATCCTGTCTCTCAAACTAATCCCTAGCATGACCCTCTCCATTGCTCTTTGGGTTGTAATTAGCTGCTCTAAGGTTTTCTTTGTGAAGGCCATGGTCTCCAGTCCATATGTAGTTACAGGCAAGATACATTTGTCATAAACTCTACGTTTTAGACTTATTGATATATCTTTATTCTTCAAAATAACGCTTAATTTGCCGAAAGCTCCTCAAGACAGTTGTATGCGTCTTTTTATTTCGGCTATTTGATTTTCTTTGCCGATTTTAATGGTATGTCCAAGATATATATAGTGGTCTACATTTTCAAGACTGACGTTGTCAATAACAAGATTAGTTTGTAAATTACTCATTATTTTTGTTTTCTGAAAGTTCATTTTGAGACATATTTTATTTGACTGCTGGTTTAATTCCTTCAACATTTGCTCCAGGTCCTTGATATCTGTACTAAATAATACTATGTCATCCGCAAACCTCAAATGACTCAAACGTACACCATCAATGTTTAGACCTTTTTCCTCCCAGTCAAGCTGTTTGAATACATTTTCCAATGCTAAGGTAAAAGCTTTGGTGAGATAGTATCACCTTGTCTAATACCTTTATCAAGGCGCATTTTTCCAGTTTTTTCGTCTTCATTAATTTTGATGTGGAATGTGGCCTGTTCATAAATGTTTTTAATGAGTGTAGTGTACTGTGAGTCTATTGGAGTATCCTTCAGGGCTGACAAAAAGGACCAAGTCTCTATACTATCGAAAGCCTTGTGAAAGTCGATTAATGCCATATGTAAAGGTACATTATATTCTGTGGTTTTTTCTACTAGTGTTCTGATGGTTTGTAAGTGATCATTAGCACCAAACCCTTTTCTAAATCCCGCCTGTTCAACCGGTTGATATAAATCAAGTTTTTGTGTTATGCGGTTGGTCTTTTATTCTTGTTAACAATTTGTATAAGTGTGATAACAAACTTATAGGTCTGTAGTTTTCAATATTAGTAGTGTCTCCTTTCTTGTGTAAAAGTATTATTTCGGCGTTTTTCCATAGGCTGGGTATTCTTTTTTCTGTTAGACACTTATTCAGTAAGACTTCCACAACTTCTACAACGATGTTGCCGCCCATTTTTAACATTTCAGACGTTATACGATCCTCGCCAGGAGCTTTTTTGGTTTTCATTTGCTGAAAGGCATGTCTAATTTCCGAAGAGGTTATTTTAGGGAGGGTTTCCGAGCCGACGTTTAGAATTGTTCTGTGGTCTGTTTCGGGGTTCTGTATAGTAGATGTATAAAGATTCTTATAGAACGTTTGTATTTCCTTGATTATTTGAGTTTTTTTGGTCACCGTATTCCCCTGTTGATTTTTGATTTTGGTTATCTTTGATTTTCCGTTAGTTAAATTTGATTTCAATACTCTCATGTTTCTATTGTTTTCGATGGTTTGCAATATTTGTTTTGTTTTAGCCCGCAAGTCTGACCTTATGCTCTTTTTAACTTTATTGTTGATAGCTTTATACTCTGGTAATTCTTTCGATGTTCTTCTTCTTTCTTCCATTAAATTAAGTGTTGTTTGTTTCAGTTTCGTTTTTCTGGGATTTTTATTTTTATCACAGATCTTTTTTGCAGTTGATGTTATGTCATTCGTTAATTTTTGTGTTATTTCATTTATATCTTTCGTGTTGAATACTGGTAGAGGTCCTAGTTTCTTTTTTAGTTCACTTGTGAACTAAAAAGAGTGAACTTCCAGTATAACTTGAAGTAATTCATACCTTTTGCCTCTCAACACATGACCCAAGTATTGCAGTTTCCTCTCTTTGATTATTCTTAGTAATTCTTTTTGTAATTACTATTTAAATGGAAATAAGCCACAATTAAAGATTAAAATACGTTTATTGCCGTTTCAATTTCCACTTCGGAAATCGTTCTCAAAATACAAATAGTTTGTATTTTGAGAACAATTTCCGAAGTGGAAATTGAAACGTCGAACGTTGAACGTGAAAACTTTGAAATTTTAAAAATTGATATACGAGCAATTTGACATACGAGCAAGATTACGGAACGAATTACACTTGTTGAATTACATATGTTGAGGTACCACACTGTATTACAAAAATACTCTCATCGAAATATTTACCAATTTTATAGTGAATATTTCTTGTCGTATTATATTTAAACATTATTTATGACTTTATTTAAAGTATTAAATGATGTTTATTTAAAGTTGCGAATGATTGTGCCAAACGCTTAAGCTTAGGACGTTTTTAAAATTTAAGGATCTTTTTGAGAATATTTTTTTTTATTTGTTTAAGAAGTAATTTTATAATAATTTTTTATAAATTGTAGTAACTCTTAATATACAGGGTGTCCCATAATTAATTGGACATTCGGTAATGGGTGATAGCTGACAACAAAATAAAGTGTTTGAGCTCAAATTGCTTAGGCAAAATATTGCTAGTTTTCGTTCTACAGAGTGATTCAAAATTTTTTTTTATATTATTTTTACTGATATATTAAAAACTATTCTACCGATTTAAGTGAAATTTAGTGTGTTGCTATTATTTAGTATGCTTGATATGGAAATGATATTAGTATTTATCATTGACACTAGATGGCGCCACCTGCTTTAATATTGGTTTATTATTGTGGCCATAATTTTTTGTCCGTCCTGTATAAACATTCTAGGACAAAATCATGAAATAACATTCAATTTTACACAAAAAAAGGTATTATTGTTTCAATAAAAAAAGTACACTGTTTTGGAAATAAACGTATTTTTTAGAGACGTGTATAAAATAAAAAAAATGTACAAAAACTTCGTAAATTCAAACATTATTCGAAAGGTCTTAAATACCAGTGAATATTAAATGTATTCTTCTTCTTCTTCAAGTGCCGTCTTCGTTCCGAAGTTTGGCTATCATCAAAGCTATGCGTATTTTTGATGCTGCAGATCTAAACAGTTGGTAATTGGTGCAATTGTACCATTCTCTCAAGTTTATCAACCATGAATGCCTTCTTCTTCCTATAGATCTCTTTCCCATTATCTTTCCCTGTATAATCAATTGCAGCAACTGGTATTTATCTCCCCTCATAATATGTCCCAAATATTGTAGTTTGCGCTTTTTAACAGTAAGTATCAGCTCTTTCTCTTTCCGCACTCTCCGCAAAACCTCCACATTTGTTACTTTCTCTGTCCAGGGTATTCTTAATATTCTACGATACATCCACAACTCAAATGCTTCTATCTTTTTGGTATCGATCTTTTTCAATGTCCATGTTTCCATCCCGTAGAGGAGAACTGACATAACGTAACATCTCAAAAGGCGAATTTTAAGTTGTAGACTTAGATCTCTTCCGCAGAACACCTTCTTCAATTTAGTAAATGTGGCTCTAGCTTTCTCTATTCTGGTTCTGATTTCTTCAGAGCAATCATTATTTTCGTTGATAAAAGTTCCCAGGTAATTATATGTTATATTAAATATATTAATATATATTAAATGTATTGGTAGTAGATAATTTTCGAAAACAAAATGCATATGATTGAAATAATTATTTTTATTAATTCTTTTACACAGTAACAGATTTAAAAAAATCAGAAATTAAATTAAATTAAACAATGAAGTGAATATAAAACAATTGACAAAGTGAATAATTTAAAAGGAAACGAAAAAAACAATATGTTCACCATTGGAAAAATACATAATCTAAATCTTTTGTGTAAGTTTTGTCTTATTTTAAATAAAGAACTTCTTTGGGCCCTAATTACAATCTACAATCTTTTGCCATAAAATTAGACGGATATTTTTTTTATAAACAATCTATGGGTATACACTACCTCTACCAATCCACATTTCGGGATAAATTTCATCTAGATAATTTCTAACTTCTAGGCTATAATGTGGTTGTACACCATCATGTATGTACCAAGAGTTACGTCTCAAATTTAGAGGGATGTCTTCTAAAAGAGTTGGTAAGTCTTCTGTCAAAAAATTTAGATATTTTACTCCGTCAAGATTAGTTCGTAATTCAAATATTCCTACATTACAATCCCCAGATATGCCACACCAGATATTTATGGAAAACTCATGTTGAAAATGATGTTTTTAAAATGCATCAGGATTTTCTGTCGCATAGGTATGGCTATTGCGCTAAAAATACCTCTTCTAGTAAATGTAGCTTCATTGGTGAATAAAATTTTATTATAAAACATTGGATCGTCTAAATTCCATCCTATCATAAACTGACTAAATTGTAGCCTTGCTGGAAAATCGGATGGTAAAAGATTCTGTACTGGAGTAAAACTATACGAATACAGATTTTCTGTCTGTATTATTCATGACACCGTAGATTTTCTTATACCAGTGGCAGTAGAAACAAGCCTTGTACTGGTTTCTGGATCTTCTGCAACACGCAAAACAATTATATCCGAATCAGATACTCTCGGTCTTCCAGCATTTCTGTTTTTGAGCTACAAAAACTTTCCTGGGCATACAGATAGATCATATCGCTCATTTCTACATCAGAAAATTCACTATGACGTGGCATTTTACTTTTATCTTAAGTCGTTCATAAAAAATTTAATAGCACTTTGACAAATAATAATTCGCACTGCACTTTAACGACTAATGATAAATAAATTCGTAGTTACGTCTTAACGTTGCCATTAAGTTCACAGTATACCTAGGTACCTGCTTGTTTTGCGAAAAATTAAATACAGACATGCGTATCAATAACAAAATACGTTTATTTCGAAAATGGTGTACTTTTATCGATTTGAAACAAAAGCACCTTTTTTGTGTAGAATTAAATGTTAACTCATGTTTTTTTTTCTACAATGTTTATATAGGGCGAACAAAAAAATGATTGCCACATTATTGAACCAATATTATAGTAGGAAGCGCTACCTAGTGTCAATGGTAAAACTAATATCATTTTCATATTAAGCATACTAAATAATACCAAGATACCAAATTTTGCATAAATCGGTTAAATAGTTTTCAATATAATCTTTAAAAGTCATATATAAAACAATTAATAAATCACCTTGTAGAACGAAAAGTAGCAACATTTTGTCTAAGCAATTTGGGCTCAGACGCTTTATTTTAATGTCAGCTATCACCCAATAGCTAATGTTCAAATTATTAATGGGACACCCTGTATCTGGTGGGTATCACAAATGCATATTAAACGCATATTTAACAGTATGAAAATATATCCATTTACGATGTATCAAAAAAAAAGTACATGGATAAAATAAGGAACAATTTTGTGCTCAAACTTCGACCTCATTCGACCTTATTTCTCATACAAATGTTATACAAATTTCACATACTCATAGGTTCCCTTTTACATACACATTTCAGTATCTGGACACGCTATAAACGTTTACTTATTTCTTTAGCTTATGTGATTACTCTACCACAAATGTTTGTCCGTATAAAATATCTCCATTTATATTGCAATACCATCGTTAATCATATATTTTATTCATTCCCTTCTTGATTAAATCTAACATGACTTTCGTATAAAATTGTATTACGACATTTTGTTATATCAAAGTTACTTGACCCAAATATTTTATCTGAATAATTAATGTTATGTATTAGAGGTAAATTTAAACTGTTTCCGTCTAATTTTGAATATTATCTCAAGGGCTAACAGCACATTCCCTGCTGAGTTCAATTTCTAACTTTATTCCCTGAGAGAGTTTAACTTATTTATTTACCAAAGATCTTATTTAGGACTAACCAAACATTTCAATGAGCTACTACGAATAGAATTATTTTAACTACAAAATATGTCATTGACATCAATTTTAAATTGAAATTAAATGAGTTATTTGTTTAAAATAACGTTTACATATTAATTACATAAAACTAAAATGAAAATACAGAATGCTGCAATTGTTTAAGTTAGAAATATAATAATAATTATAAAACAAAATATACCTACATTAAAAAATCGGTCAAATTAATAATTTACAAAAATAGTCTAAATACATTTACAGTAAGATAAATCTAATATGTCGAAGAAAAGCAAGGGTTAAGACTACATGATACAGACGCTATGCAAAGAAATCATTTTATTCAAGCATTAATTAAGTGCCTAAACTACTAGCTCAAGACATTACATCATTCAGCAGTTACATATGTTCTGACAGATGAGACTATTACAAATATTTTAATCTGTAAAAGTATGTTTTTTTCACATACTTTAGAAAGGTATCCCTATGAATTAATTCCTCCGTGGGCAACCATTTCTTTCATTCGCCTAATAGTACAGTTAAAATGCATGACATGTGTATTAGGAAGGCATTCCTACTGAAGAGAATGTCTCTGATTAGGAAGACTTTACAAGCAAATTACCATGTTTTGTAACAATAAAACACTAAAAACTTTGTTTTCAAATTTCCACAAAATTTTTTTTAACTATTATCACTACAGCTGTTTCGGCTGATTGCCTTTCTTAAGTGATCTATTTTTGGCATGCGTTTACAATTTATAGTCTCTAATGAAATAGGTTGAGGAGGGGAGAACTGTTTGTCTCAAGTTGGTCATTCAGAATTATATCTGTGTTTTTTAATTTGTTGATTTCCATAGATTCTAACAAAGATAGCTTAAGGCCTTTATATTGAATGTGAAGTATTTTAAATTTGTCATTAAAAGAATGATTATGATCTAGAAGGTGAAGTGCGTATGTTGAATCTGTTTTTCTATTAATGAAAGCCCTTTTATGTTCTGCTATTCGTTTATTACAGTTTCTACCAGTTTGACCGATGTAAGTTTTTGGGCAGTCGCCACATTGAAGTTTGTACACACCACTATTTAAGTGTTTTTTATTTTGGCTCTTGTTATTTTTAATATATTTGCCTAGGTTGTTATTTGTTCGGAAAGCTTTGTTATTCCTTTCTTTTTTATGTGTTTGGCTATTTTTGTTGTTATTTTGCCTGTATATGTAATCGAGCAGAAGGTACTGGGTTTTTTCTCTGGTGGTGGAAATACTAATTTCAGGGCTTTCTTGTGTAGTTTTTGATTTAACATTTTATTAATTGTTTGTTCGTTGTATCCGTTGCCTACTGCTATTTGCTTAATTATATTTAATTATGTCTCAAAGTTGTATTTTGACATCGGAATTTCTGTTAATCTATGTAACATACTATGATAAGCTGCCAGTTTATGTTGTGTTGGATGGAATGATGAATTGTGTATAGTCGTGTCAGTATGTGTACGTTTATGAAATATGGAGAACTCATGTTTGTTTTTAAGTCTGATAATTTTTATATCTAAAAAATTTATGGATTGATTTTGTTCTGTTTCTATTGTAAATTCAATATGACTATGAAGTGAATTAATATACGATAAAAATTGGTCTAGTAATTATATTAATTCACTTCATAGTCATATTGAAATTACAATAGCAATAGTCTCATAATCTGGAATTTTTTTATTTCCCAAGAACTTTTCGATAACTTCTTTAAATAAAGTCCATGCTTTCTTTTCGATAAGCGTCAGAGAATTTTAAAAGTTTTCGTTTCTGCATAAAAATCTAATGTCGGGACCAACAAATATATATATATATATATATATATATATATATATATATATATATATATATATATATATATATTATATTTAATATGTTTAAAACATTCTCCGTTTTTGTCAATAGCTTTAACAAACTGTTTCATCAAACCTAATTTAATATGCAGAGGGGGCAATAAAATTCTTTCACGATCCACTAAGGCATTGTGTTTTATGTTTTTACTTCCTGGCGTAAGGTTTTCTCTTGTAGGCCATTCTTTTTGGGTCTAATGTTTATCTCGTGCTCGGCTATCTCATTCACAAATGAAGCAAGGATATTTAGTATAACCTGACTTTTGCCCAAGTAGCATACACAGAACTTTTAGATCTCCACAAAGCATCCAGTTATGGTCTCGTTATTTAGTTTTTTCCAAGAGAAGTTCCAAGTTTTCGTATGTTTCTTTAACGTGAACAGAATGAGCGACCGGAACATAAGCTAGTGTATTACCATTGTGCAGTAAAACACCTTTTAGACTACTTTTGATACAGTCAATAAATAGTCGCCATTCTTCCTTTTCATTAGAGGCAGCTTCTAGCTTAATAACTAAGTCGGATATATTGTTACAATATACTAAAGAATTATCTTGAGTAAAATATGGACTCAGGTCCGTTTCTCGATTTTTGTAGAAACTGGTTGATGTATCTGGAGCCAGGAAAAAGTCTATGCGCTAGAAGTTCTAAGGCATGTTTGGAAAGATTTAAGCCTCTTACTAAATCGGTTAATTACTTTTGATTAAATAGTTGTGGTCCTACTTCTGCTTCAAAGTTTGGGGTCTGTGGACTCAAATGCAGACTGTTTCGAATCAGACGATAACATATTTTCTAACTCCTTTGGTGAAATAGGTATAGGTACATAAGAGCCATGAGAAATAGGCCTAATAGCAGATTTTAGGTTCGCAGGAAAACGCAGGAGCAAAAGTAGCAATCAACAGAATGGTTTTGTGGATCACGCTACACCATGATAACTCCAAAACTCAATGATTTTCTTCTTCCTTTTGTCCAACTTCTTAAAGCTTCTACACAAACTTTACATACAATAAGTGGTGCCCGAGATCTGTCTTGTTCTCCTATTTTCCCTCCAAAATAGGCATAATACGCATAACGAACAAAATATGGTTATGTTATGTCTTTGTTTTGCAACTACAAAATTACCAAAAATATAACAAAAGCAGTCTGCATTCTTAATACAATGTATTCTTTTCATAGCTTGAAAAAAGAATAGAATAAAAAATAAATAGCACTAATTCGAAACAAAGCAATAAACCTCCGCAAACTGCTAAGGGGACTGAAACTGGGAGGGACACAAGAAAACAAATTCTCAATCTCAGACAAATTATAGAAAAATCTAGAGAATTTAAGCTAGAAATATATTTGTGCTTCGTAGATTACTCGAAAGCGTTAGATAATGTAAAGTGGCATAAAATGTGGGGAATACTGGGAGAAATGGGTACCCCGAACATCTAATATAAGTACTGTATCAACTGTTCATCAACAACATAGCACACTAAGAGTCAACAACATATACTCCGATTTTAATCTAAATTTAAATTTTTATTCCGATTTTTCAACTAAAAGCCGGTGTTTGTCAAGGATATAGTATCTCTTCCACATTATTCAATATATATATATAGCGAACACATCATGCGCATTGTATTCAACGAATGGCAGGGAGGAATATCAGTCATTATCATCATCATTGGCTTTTACAACTCGTGAGTTTTTGCCGCGTTTACTATTGCCTTCCATTGATTCCGATCCTGTGCTATTATTTCCCATGGCCTTACTTTCATCTTCTCCAGGTCTTCCCTGACTGCGTCTTTCCACCTTTTTCTAGGCCTTCCTGTCGATCTTGTACCATCTGGTCTTTCCCAAAACACATTGCTAATCAGTCTGTCGTCATCACTCCGTACCAAGTGGCCTGCCCATCTTAATCTATTGGCTTTTATGTATCTTACGATGTTTCCTTTCCCGAAGAGAGTCTCTATTTCATTGTTGTATCTGCTCCTCCATTTATTTGTCACGCTGTCCCTGCAAGGACCATATATAATTCGCAGGATTTTGCGTTCTCATACTAATAGCTTATTGATTTCTTTCTTTCTCAATGTCCATGTTTCACTTCCATATGTCACTGCTGGTAGTATTATGGTTTTGTACATTTGGATTTTGGCACGCCATGAGAGAAGCTTTGACCTCATTAGATGTTGAATGGCAAATAATAATTTATTCCCCGCCAGTATTCGTATTTCAACCTCCTGTTCTCCTGTGTTTTCACTGGTAATTGTTGCTCCTAGGTATTTGAATTCTTTGACCACCTCAAAATTATAATCGTTTATGGTAATGTTTTGTCTTATTCTCTGTCGTTCCTTTTTTGATACGACCATGTATTTAGTTTTTTCTTCGTTTATTTTCAGGCCTACACTTAGTGTTGCTTCTTCAAAGTTCGATACTATATCCTTAACTTTCAGTGTTGTCTATGCTACTGCATCTACATCATCTGCAAATGCGAGAATAATCTTTGCTTCTCTGGCAGTTATGTCTGGTTTGACTCTGGTATAGATTTTTCTAGGTTAAATAGTAATGGGGACAGCGGGTCTCCCTGTCTGAGCCCGGTGCTTATGCCGAAAGCCTTTGAAGTTTTGCCTCCTATTCTAATTTCTGCAAAGGAATTGTTGACACACATTCGCGCAATCATGGTCAGCTTCTTTGGTACGCCTATCTCCATCATTGCACTCCACAGTTTTAAGCAATCTATGGAATCATATGCTTATTTGAAATCTATGAAGATCTGGTGTACTTCTTTATTATATTCCCAATACTTTTCTAGCATTTGTCTGATAGTAAATATTTGGTCGATTGTTGATCTTCCAGGCCTAAAGCCGCATTGGTAATCGCCAATAATTTCCTCTGTATATGGCAGTAATCGTTTTAGTACAACTGAAGCTAATATCTTATATGTAGTACCGATTAGTGAGATTCCCCTGTAGTTGCCACATGTATCCTTTCTGCCTTTTTTATGTATTGGCACGATAATACAGCCACTCCATTCTTTTGGCATAATTTCTTGTTCCCAGGCTTCTTTCATTAATTGGTGTATTTTAGTTCTAAGTTCATGCCCTCCTTTTTTAATCAGTTCTGCATTAATATTGTCTAGTCCCGGGGATTTGTCATTTTTTAGGGTTTCTATCGCCGTGATAATTTCTTTCAGGCTTGGCAGAATATCAGTCGGAGACCGAAAAATCAGCAATCTCCGCTATGCTGACATTTTAGTACTAGCATTATCAACAAATGACTTTAAATATATCATAAACAGACTAGATACTATTAGTCGTGAATATGGACTTAAAATTAATGTACAGAAGACCAAGGTAATGAAAATCGATCGAATTAGAAATAACCAGCCGGAAATCGAAACGTAGCGGGGTTTGAAGTGGTAAGCCGTTTCAGTTACTTAGGTCCTGTTATCACAAACAATGGTGAATGCGAAGAAGAGATACGTCGACACCTTACAATTTCCATATCAGCAACGGTCAAACTTACTACAATATGGAAAGATACGGACATAATTAGGAACACGAAATTGCGCTTTGTAGGGACGCTTATCTTTCGTATCGCTACCTATGCGTTAGAAACTTGGACCATTAAAAAGTCCGACTCACGACGTATAATGGCCTTTGAAATGTGGGTATATGGTAAAATGATGCTCATAGCTTGGACAGCACATCTCACAAATGTCTCAATATTGACAGAACTAGACATCAATACTAGGCTTACCACAATCATATTGAGGTACTTTGGACATATTACCAGACGAATGAAAGGCATGTAGAAGTTGTGGTTGAAGTCAAGGTAGATGGTAAAAGAACTGGAGGAAGATCGTCACTCCGATGGTGCGACCAAATAAAGTGCGCTACCGGTTACTCTCTGTCTGAGGCAGCACACCGCGCCCAGGAGAGTAAAGAATGGATACTAACTATTCGTCAAATACTATAACGTCATTACATCCTTATGAAGGATAAAGGATAGACGAGGAGGAAGACTAAAATAGGATTTCAAAGAAAATAATTAGGTAATTAGGTTATAGTTAATTAAAACTCTAAATTTTGTCAGCAAAAACTAATATAGCCACTTTGCCAATATTTATACTCACAAAAACTTATGGATAAAAAACTTAATAATAAAAATTGTATCAATAATTTAGTATCTTAAATTTTATTTAAAAAAATACTGAAAATTCTTATCCTCTGACGATTTGTACTCGCCCGATGTATTGTAATCACATAATGAAACTGTCTCTACTAAGTAACCAGGCACATACCTACACACAAACCACAAACATAAACAGCAACACCATAAAATATAAATTTCGCTAATAATCTTGCATGTCTAACGCGGATAATTACTGATAAAAAAAGTAAATGATCGAAATAAAATAAATATACCATGCACTACAAAGCTAATAAAAATCAACAATAAATATAATACAAACACAAAAAAAACATTGCAAAGGTTTAAATAGTATTTTTTCAATAAATAAAAACAATTTGTTTAGCAAATTCATGTACAACAACGATGTCAGTATTTAATAAAAAAAGCAATTACATAACCTATCTGAACTAACAACAAACACATTGTATTTATAAATAAAAAATAAATAACCAAGCTAGTACTGCATATTATATTTTAATGGATTTCTAAATGCTCTCTATCAGATAGATATATTTTTGCATGAAAATATTGAAGACTAATGATATTCATCGGAATAATATAAAACACAAATACTCCAAACGGAGTTTTTACCAACTATTTTGTTATCTTTCTTACATATACAACTTTCTTTGTAACATCAGTTTTTTATTGTTTCTCCCGATTTCTTATATATATTTCTAACATAGGTACATTAGCTCATGATATATATACATTAAGCAACAGATTATCTGATTTCGTCTAAAACAAAAAAACATTAATCTGGATTCCTTCACACGTTGGCATTTTAGGTAATGAGACTACTAATACTGCTGCAAAGGAAGATATTACAACCAAATCAGACATCAAATCCGTTCAATTAGCATCAGATCTAAAACCAATTTTCAGTTCCCAAATCGAAAAGAAGGCCCTGGCAAAACCAATGGGAGAGAACGTTCAGACTATACTGTCTTCTGATAGCAGGTGGAGCGATTCCAACTAAAGGGTAGACCTCTTCCCTAGGTGTCGGTTTCAGGCAACCAGATATTATATGAACCGTTTCATTTAACACAACATCGAAGTTTTTAACGTGAGTAGAGTTTTCCCACACTGGTGGTATAAACCTTTGTATAAACCATATGTGATGGACTAATAACCAATGTTAAAAGAGGTGGTTGTACTGATAAATTTTAGATGAAACTACAAAATTCTTCGGAAGTTATTTGTCATCGTCTCGTACATATTTAGCACATATAAATAATACGTTTAAAAAAATTACGGTATAAAAACGAAAAAGAAAAGAAAAAAAGGTCGAAAAAGAAAAAAAATGTCACCCCATTCTGAAAATTAAAAAATGGCTACCTTAGTGAAGCACGCCACTGCTATATCACGATTTACCGTTAAAGTTGCTCCTCCTGTTTGAGAACAAACTTTTATTCTTTCCTTTGTGTCTGACAAAGAAAGCTTCTATAAGTTCTGTACTAATTACTTTCTGAAAAGTATTTTTTGAAACTTTATTTTTGTTGGTAAAAGTTGGGAGATACAAAGAAGTCTATATAGGCATTGTGAACATGGAAGTAAAGATAAGCAGCAACTGGGAAAACAAATATTTTTATTTATTGCTAGGATTTGAAAAATGTTTTAATTATGTGTATAATAAATATAATGCACACATCTTGAAAGTGTGGGATTTTTCATAATTTTTATGTTAATAAATCAATAGTAGGGAAGATGGTTGTACCTTGAACATGATGTACCTTAGTCTCTATCCGACTAGTGCCGCTAAGGACCGAGTGATCGTCGTACCTAGGTAGCCATACTATAGCATTTTTCATATAAAAAAGCTTGCACATCATTCATCATTTACATCATCAGAACCCCACAGTGTTGCCAAAACATCAGATTAAATTAGAAATTTTTAAAATGTCAACTATTTGTCAAACTATTACAGTACATACACTTAGTTTTAAGACTACTGCAACACATTAAAAAACAAGAAAACATTTTAATACAAAATTATATAGTCTAAATTTCAAACTTACCTCTTTTAAGGTTTTAATAGTAAAAACGCCCCGCCATTATTTGTTGTTCAAAATAATTTATCTGGTATGAAAGCTTATCAGCTTTCTATTTCTTCTTCTTTACGTGCCCTATCAAGTCCCTTGACGTTGGCGATTAACATGGCGAAACTGTCTCTGTCTCGAGCTATTCTAAATAGTTGCTCAGCTTTCTTTATTCCCGTCCACTCCCTGATATTCTTCAAGCAAGAGGCCTGCTTTCTACCAATTCCTCTGCGTCCTTCTATTTCACCCATCATAAAAAGTTGAAGAATATTATATCGGTCTCCCCTTACTACGTGTCCAAAATAGGCCATTTTTCTACATTTAATGTTATCAAGCAGCTCGCGAGCAGCATTTGCTCTCTCAAGAACTGCCACACTTGTCAGCATAGCCGTCCATGGAATTTTTAGTATACGTCAGCTTTCTACAGACTATTTATTTGTTTTGGCATATCACAATCACAATGCACAACAATTATTAGTTTTTAAAGCTATTAGGGCGAGCGCCCACCAAAGTGGCGTGGCAGTGGCAAGTAGCAAGTAGCACGCGTCTAGCATAATGTAACCAATGAAAACGAATGATTCAGTTCACACCAAAATGACAGTAACGTCATTCATTCTAATCATTCGTTAGGATTGGTTACATTATGCTAGACGCGTGCTACTTATTACTTGCCACTGCCACGCCACTTTGGTGGGCACTCGCCTTAATCTAAAAATAATATTTATTTATAAATACAATTTATTAATATATATTATATTATGATCAAATTGTGTAAGAAATCAAAACATTTCTTACATTTTATACAACATTTTGCAACGTTGCATTTTATGCAACAATTTATACACTTTTGCCACACGCTGAGCTGTCAAAAAAATTTAAAGTATTTTCGTAGCAGTTGCGTATAATTGTCCAATATATTTAATCTAACTCTAAAATTTCCAATATAATAATGATTAATTTTTTCTGATTAAGACACCATGTTGACGCCTATGAAAGATCGAGCAGTTCCGTATGGGTTTCGTATTATTAGCTGTGTTAGGAAAATTTGAACTCTAAGGTTAATGTTCTGGAAATTTTAAATACAAGTGACGTCACTTTGTAGAAACAGTGACGTGCACGTGTTTTATTTTAAAAAATGGTATACGGTCCGTCCCAAACCCTTTTTTCAGTGCGTCACTAAATGTGACGTCATATAGGATTTTAAGGATGTCGAAAATTATTGCTTGACATTTTAGTTAAATCTGACAGTTGCAGGATCGTAATCGACTAAATGTAAAAAGGTTATTTTTTTAAATAGGTATGTAGTCTTTGTTCTTTCTCGGTATATCTCGGCATATTTAAAATATTTTTATGAGAATAAATACAAAATTAAATTTTCACTGTAAAATGTCTGAAAATACTAACCTGGAATGACAATTATCAGTTGACATTGTGAAAGTATTGTCATGATCAAGATAATCTGCGTCAAATTATATTTATGCGCATCATTGATTGGATATCTATTTAGCGTATTCTAAACTCCAACCAATTATACATCCGTAAGTAGAATTCACTTGAATATGCAAATACTCGTGAACGATACATAATTTTCTATGTTCTATGTATAATAATCACAGACTCACGTCTTTTTCTGTCACTTTTAGCTTTATGTGTTAGAGAGAATTCGATCAACTATGACGCACTGAAAAAAGGGTTTGGGACGGACCGTACATTCGTAGTGCGTTTTAAGGAATTATGGCTATTCGCTGTCTTTGTCGAGAGAGGTAATATTTTTTTTTGTTTTTGTAAGCAAAAGTAAAGACTTTTAAGTGGAGTTAAGTCTGGCTGTATTGTGTACAACAGTATCAATATTAATCTGTGGCAAATTAAGTATTAATCTGTCTCTTGATAAGAGAAAATATCACAATATCTTTATCATTTAGTGAAAGGTTTGGTGTGTGTAGCCAAACTCTATTTTTGCATACTCGTTGTTTGCATTACAATTATTTTAAACAAAACTTTAACTTAAATATGTATATACAACATTCTTAACTACTCTGAAGGACCTGGTGTACAATATTTCTTCATTCGCTCTTTTTTTATTATTGCTCGATATTAATTTTAGTGTTGATACCCAATTATAAAATTACATTACTTTAGATTTGTCATAAAACTTTGCTATGTTTGATATCTAAATAAGATCAAATTATGTTACCCAACGTCACATTCGTTCGATAAATATATTACCTTGTAACAGGAAAATGATTTTAATCGAAGCTGGCCCACTTTATGCATGCAGCACATCTCAACTGCAGCATACTGCCAATCTGCTGTCAGAATTAGAAGGATTCTCTAGTCTGTGTAATGGACTGTGTATTTAGGATTAGTGTATTCAGTCAATTATACAACAAGATCGTTAAGAAAATATTATTACCCGTTTCTGTCTTCTTTGGATAAACGTTCAAATTAACAAGGATGCTAATAGGATAGGAATAATAAGAGGATTTGTCTATTTGTTGAAATATAAAATCTAATCGCATGATAAACGACTGTATAAAATATACACAAACTAGGTGTGTCCAATAAATATTGAACTAAAGCTACTGCAAAATGAGTACGCATGCGTTAGATGCGGAAACTTATTTTGTATTAACACACAGTTATGACGGTGTAAAATTTCACATAATAAACTTAATTAACTACATTAATGGAAAAATCCTAGTAGTTGGCTGTATACTATAGTTAAAAAAATTATACAAAAGTAAAAAACTTCAAAATTTGTATATTGTTATAAAAACATTTAATTAAAACTTGTTAAAAGTGGTGTCCAAAATTTATAGATACATAACGTTTTAGATCTGGCTTAGATTATTCTCAGAGCCTTCTTTAACAACTGAGAGTTGTTATTAACAGGTCCTCGTAGACACTTCGTCTCAGGACCATTTTACTCATGTAGAGTCATACACCGCCATGTTACCTATGCAACGGTAACTTAAACATTAGTAATTGTAACTATTAATAATGTAAAACAACTACAAATTTAAAACATTTTAAGGGTTTTGACCCATATATTTTGGTGGCTACTAACATGTACAACCGTTTGCACTGATGATGGATTTATCAATCCGAAAACGTTTTGCAATGTGTTTGTGATAGCCCGTTTGGGGCATTTTTTATATACCTTTTATAAAGGATTTAAACAATTTTTTGTGATATATGGTATACAGCCAGCTACAGGAATTTAGTTTCCTAGTGGAATTTATAAATGCATTTCTCGACTCAGTCTTAATGTGTTTTTATCTCTCTTGCTGGTCTTAACTTTTTTCGCAAAGAAATATATTCTATAAAAAATGTTACAACCGAGAGTGCAGTACGGCTAATATAGGAATGCACAATTGCCGGATTTCACGCCTTGTGCTTGGCGATACAAACAGGTCCAAGTGGTAGTCACAGAACCTTACCCAGATCTCTACGCCGGGCTCTGTTATTTATTATAAAATAATATATTGATAAAATAATTGCCTTCAAGTAGCCAAATATTAAGCCAAAAATGAATTTGAATAAAAGACCTTAAGTTTTTAGCGAGAATTTTATTATAAAACTGTATACTTTATTAAAGTAACAAATGTATTTTAAATTACATTTCTTGATAGCTATAAATATACCAGGTGGAACCTCCGGTAACTCGATTTCCGTGCACCCAGCCCAATATCCAAGAAAAACATTTTCTTTTGTAAATATGTGAAAAATTATCAGGAACGGGAATATCGAAAAAGCTTTGCACATTTTTTAATCCTGGCGATGTTATTAAAAAAACAAGTTGCGCACTTGAATCACTGCGAAATTTTAACACCTATTATGAATTTTTTTTTTGTGGAAATCTGACGTGCAGTTTTTGTCCTTGTTAAAACATAATGCAGTCTCGCATTTTTTAGACACAACATAAGTTTACCTAGTTCCTTGACATAGCAACCTGGTATTTTTCAGCGAAACCTTGTGTTATTCCATATGAGATAATGGTTTTTCTTTTGACGCACAACGTTCCACTCTGTTCTTTTTTTTTTGAAATTGTAAATGCTTCTTTCGCTAACACCAGTCATCAACGAAGTACGTCTTACAGGAGCACTTACATTAAGTTGTTCCGTATTTTGTAAAAAACACAACACATTTAATACTACGAGTTTAGCGCAACCGTAAAATAATTCACCAATATTTTACATACAATAGAAAAATCTAATTTCTATGAAAGAATTGGAAATTGGAAATTTAAATAATATCTAAAAATATTAGAATAATAAATCATTTCCCAATTTCCAAATTCTTTCCTAGAAATTATGCAGGTTTTTTCTATTTTATGTAAAACATTAAAACTACAGTTATTGTATGTTGTATGTTGTATATTTTAGATTATACAAAGTATATTTTACAAAGTTTTATGGGTGTCTTATGATACATAGAACCTTGTTATCTTAATTTTGTTACATACACCCTTACAATACTCAGGCAGCGATACGTTATCAGGAAAAAATAATAGCATATGGTTTGCTACAAAAAAACTAAAACTCCAATAAAACACAAAACTTGGTTACAACTGCAAGTAATTTACATAATGATCCAGATAACAAAGAGAATGTTAAACTATTGGTAATAACCGTAGATAAAATCAACTGAACTGGTCGCCTCATATCTCACAACTAAAGAAAAAGCTATTAAGTTCTTTATTTGTTATTCGCCAACTAGCAAGGGTTGTCAACTGCGAAACATTAAAAATAACATATTTTTCTTTATCGTTTTTACAATTAAACTAAGGATTAATTATATGGGGCAATTCAACAAATGCACTTAGAATTTTTAGAATGCAAAAGAAAGCAATCCGGATTTTAGCAGGGGTTGGTTATCTAGAACACTGACCTTTCTTTATTTATATAATATATATCTTTATAATTCAAAATTGTATCGTTCGTTGATATTTCAAGTACTGACTGAAATTTACAAAAACTGGGTCCATTTAATAAAGCAGTTTGATGTACACATTCACAATACACAAAACTGTCACTATTTACGAATAAATCGCTGCAGATTGCGTCTTTTAGATAAAAATTGCCTTATCTATAACTATAGTGTATTTTTATGTATGAAAGAGTAATAAAACAATAAATTATGTATGCAAATCCCTAAACTGTTGATAGGGGTGACTCAATGAAAAACAGATATTTGTCAACAAGTATACAGAAGTATATAGGAAAACAATTTTAAATTGAGTATGACCACCAGGTATAAAGGTTGGAGCAGAATAGAATACAATAGTTGTGAGGGTTACTAATCCCTAAATAAGGTTGCCAGTGTCGGAGTGATGGAGGTTAACAGGTACTAATGAATTTGCAAGAAATGTAAGATGTTTATTTTATTGGTTATATATAACCAGTAAAAGTTTAATAAGTACTTACCTATTTGCAAAATAAAGTTTAATTCTTTAGATAAAATAAAACGTTTTATTTTATCTGAAATGAGTGCATTCCACGAAGTAAGGGTTTCAACAATCAAACATTTAATTCTTTAATTCCAGGAATCTACGACAGTAATTGACTAGATAATTACCTTCTAAACTTATTCCACAGAAAATGTGATAGTGGGTTTTTCCATTTTGTAGGAAGGTCCAAGTGGCGTATTTAAAATTCTTAACAGTTCACTAAAAGTAGGTACTTCAGTTGCAAGGTGCAGTTTATTGTGTATACTAGTGTTATGGAAAATTTGGAAGGACCGTGTAAACGCCGAAAAATTGGTCCTTTAACAGTTAATGAAAAAACATTAATATTTAATTGTTTTAAATCATTTACAGACAAACGTTTATGTGAAAGTGTTGATGAGACGGTTGAGTTAGTTAGCAGTACACTTGGTGTTGCGAAATCTACGATTTACAGAGTTATTAAAGAAGAGAAATGTGGTAGTTTTCAAATGCAACGTAATGCTCCAGGGAAACCAAAATTTCAAATAGAATATCATTTTAAAGAAGGACTTCAACGGAAAGTGCATGAATTCTTCTTTAGACAGGAATTTCCAACATTGGATAAAGTTCTTGCCTCAGTTCGAGATGATAAGGATTACCCAGAAATGAGTCGAAGTACGTTATGGAAACTTTTAAAAGAAATAGGCTTCCGCTGGAAAAACAATCCCAGAAAGTCTATTTTATTAGAAAGAAGCGATATTGTCATATCGTAAGCGATATTATCATAGATAAAAACCGTACAATAACAGCTCATATCAAAGACCTAAAACCCGCATTTACCGATTTCCCTACTCCTTAATCAGTCCAAGCACTTACAGTCAACACCAAGTAGTGACAGTATATTTTAATACAGTTTACCAGTAACCTTCAAGTATAATGTCAGACACGTTAGAAATATATTACAGTGACATAGAAATGGACGGCACAGTTACGCCGCCACCATACACCGTTCCAGAGTTAATATCACCATTGGGGAACACACCAAAACCTAACACCCCGGGCAAAGGCTGCGAGCCTCTGATAAAGGCTATTTCCAAATTTAAAAACCTTTTCGATGAACCAACCATGGGCATCACAAAAATTCAGAAAGTCCAGTCAATTCCAGTGTCAATCCCGCTGCTCTCACTAATTCCGCCGCAGCATAAAGGAAAAAAAATACAGACTGAGACTCCCGAACCAGGTGCTGAGGATAAAAACCAATAATTAAAGCCCCACGAAGGAAGACGTTTTTTTTTAAGAGAGAGGAAGACGATTTTTTTTAAGAAGACGATATTTATTTTTTTTTAGGGCGGACATTTTTTATTTCGATGTATTGTAAATTGTTTTTTAGGGTAACCAAGTACCTGGCAAGGAATAAAAATAAAAAAATTTTGTTCCAAAATTTTTTTTTCCCAGGAAGAGGGGGTGTAACGATGAGTCCAAGCCATCACCGTTAAACCAGCGTGCGCGCGAACCAACCCATGAAGTAGGAGTGTATCGACAGTAGAAAGGGCAAAACTTTGCTATATAAACCGCATTATTTCCTCATAGAGGCAGAATCGTCAGGTGTTGACTGAAGGTTCTCTTCTCCCCTACCCCGGCTTGTGGACGTGTTGAGTTCACAAGTTGTTTCCGTTCCATACCGCCAGCCGGAGAGCGTGTTGAGCTCTCCATTACCCGTACTCCGAAGCAGTCGTGTTGAGACTGTCGAGGAGTGTCCTATTAACCCGAATCACTTGAGGGACGTGTTGAGTTTCTTTCTTTCCTTTGTACCTATCGTC
This sequence comes from Diabrotica balteata, assembly GCA_918026665.1. Lineage (NCBI taxonomy): Eukaryota > Metazoa > Arthropoda > Insecta > Coleoptera > Chrysomelidae > Diabrotica > Diabrotica balteata. Next base: position 29,287,171 of record OU898276.1, on the reverse strand, counting down.
CGCTGTTATTAAATCGACACATCGTTCACGTAAAATTCCGAAAACACACTTGATTGCCGATAACACTAATTTCATACGACAAGGTCAAACTTAATTTGAATAAATAGGCCAGGTACTGAGAAGACTAAACTAAATTGTAAATATGTACATAAGATTTTTGTCAATTTAATTTAAGGAAGACAATAAAGTTTTATTTTTATTTTGAGCTCTGTCTCTGACTGTCCAAAAGCTACCCGGATAGTGACTCCTACGAGAGGACGTCACAGATGGCGCCCGAGCAGAAAAATTCGTTTTAAACAATAATACCGACCGAAGTCCGAATTTTATTTTCATGAGACAGTACTGCATTTCAAACGTTATTCAAATACAGGGTGATTCACAGTTCAAAAATGACAGACGCTCCGGAAACGTCGAAGGTTAGTTGGGTGTACCTATTAAAGAAAGACGAACTTATAGCCGAATTAACAAACAGAGAACAGTCGACGGAAGGGAATTTCAGCGAGCTAAGAGCGAGATTAGTTGCGATCATCAAGGCACCATCTCAAAAAGGCCAAAACCCAGAGGAAATAGAAGAAAACCAGATGGAAGACAGACAAAGAAAGATGGAAATAGTACGCAAATGGGGGTTACACTTTGACGGTTCAAGAGACCCAATAGAATTCATAGAACGGTTGAAAGAACTCCAGACAGCTTACGGCCTACAAGATACCCACGTCTTACAAGCTCTACCAGAAACATTAAACGGGAAAGCATTACTATGGTACAGAAACAATAATAAATATTGGGACGAATTAAAAGACTTCGAACAAGATTTCCGCAATTTCTTCGTTTCCTCCGTTCTCACGCAATCTCTGGAAGCTCAAATCCGGAACCGACTCCAACGAAACAACGAAGGTGTAAAAGACTACATCATTGATATTCAAACAATGATCAGAAGACATGGTGAATTCAATCACCAAGAAGAACTAAACAGGATATACACCAATATGAACCCGAAATACAAGTTGTATATAAAGAGGCAAGACGTATCGTCAACACAGGACATCATCAGACTAGCGGAAGAATATGATATGGTCCAAAAAGAAATATATAACAGAAACAATACAAGGTGTGACTGGACACAGGCAAATAGTCGTAATAACAAAATACAGAATTTCGACAGACAGACTTGTTGTTGGAGATGCGGCCGCAGAGGCCACAATAGAAGAAACTGCAGAGCTATCGCTGTACTCTTCTGCAGCCACTGCGGAACCCGAGGAACAACTTCCAATAACTGCCAATGTAGAAGCCGACCGGAAAACTCCAACAGGACTGGACAAGAAGGAGGCAACCCAGTCAGCATTTAGAGTCCTCCCTAACAACCTCCAACTACGCACACTATACAGATCAACGACCCCACACAACGATAACGTTCAGCAACGGTAAAAAGTTAAAAGCACTAATAGACACAGGAGCCCAAAATTCGTTTATAGGACAAAAAGGTAAAAAAATATTGGAACAATGTGGAACAAAAAGCGACAGAAAAGCTTTAAAGATCACGCTGGCAGATGGAAAAACCAGCAACATAGAAATCTGTTTTACAGCAAAATGTTCCATAGACAACGTTTGGAGAAAAGCCAAACTACATTTTTTACCAAACCTAGCTTCAGAAGTAGTACTGGGAATGCATGAAATAACAAGATGGGGCCTTGATTTATCAAACATCTTAAATAGAAATCGCGTAAGAAGGAGAGAACAATACCAAACCAGAACAGACCACAGATCCAGATCGTACAATGCAGACAATAACAGAATACCGACCAATTCCAGGGTCAACGAAACACCAACCGCAAGATATCCGCTCCAACAGAGAAGCAAGATATATAACAAAACGACCTACCGACTACCGACCGATACCGCGGTCGAAGACCAGACCGAAAATATACCGACTACCGACCGATACCGCGGTCGACAACCAGACCGAAGATATACCGAACTACCGACCGATACCGCGGCCGACGACCAGACCGAAGACATTCCGTCATACATACCGGAATTCACGAACAGTCCGAAACGAGAGCAGCTCGACATTAGTACTACACTAAACAATACCGAAAAAAAACAATTGCAGGAATTGTTACTAACCGAATTGGAGAAATTTAAACACATTAAAGGAACAACACATCTAACCGAACATACAATAAAACTTAAACATAATACACCGATCAAACAAAGATACAGGCCCCGAAACCCGGCAATGCAGAAGATCATAAACGATGAGATAGATAAGATGCTAGAAGAGAACGTGATAGAAAAATCTAATAGCCCGTACAGTTCCCCCATCGTCCTAGTAAAAAAGAAGGATAACAACGGATACAGATTTTGCATCGATTTTAGGAAAATCAACGACATCTCAAAAAAAGATGCCTACCCATTACCGTACATCAATCATATCCTAGAAAAGTTAAAATCTGCAAAATATTTTACCACGTTGGATCTAAAAAATGGATATTGGCAAGTACCACTTTCTGAAGCAAGCAAACCCTTGACCGCTTTCATAGCACCAGGAAAAGGACTATTCCAGTTCAAAGTACTTCCATTCGGATTACACGCCGCCTCCGCTACTTTTCAACGATTACTAGATACAATAATCGGCCCAGAAATGGAACCACATGCATTCGCCTATTTAGACGACATAATAGTACTGGGGAAAACGTTCGAGGAACATATGGAAAACTTAAAACAAGTACTTCACAGACTACAGCAGGCCAAACTACGAATTAATATAGACAAATGTAAATTCTGCAAAGAAGAGATAAATTATTTAGGCCATGTAGTAAACAAGACGGGAATAAAAGTGGACGAAAACAAGACAAAAGCCATAGTCGAATATCCCGCGCCAAAAACCGTTAAACAACTACGCCGATTTTTGGGCATCATCTCATGGTATAGGAGATTTATAAAAGATTTTTCACGAACTACAGCCCCTTTAACAAAGCTACTAAAGAAAAAACAACATTGGACTTGGGACAGAGACCAAGAGGAAGCATTCAACAAAATAAAAGTACTACTGACACAAGCTCCAATACTGATCTGCCCGGACTTCCAGAAAAGATTTTTTTTACAATCGGACGCTTCGAACCACGGTTTAGGAGTAGCTTTAGTACAAACAAACGACGAAGGACAGGAACAAGTCATCGCTTACGCAAGTCGAAACCTAACAAAGGCCGAAAAAAATTACAGCGTGACAGAAAAAGAACTACTAGCGATCATCTTCGGTGTAGAAAAGATGAAACCCTACATCGAAGGATACCCATTTTCAATTATCACAGATCATCAAAGTCTACGATACTTACAAACAATGGAAAACCCTACAGGTAGAATAGCTAGATGGGCAATGCTGCTGCAACAATTTGACTTCGATGTCATTTACAGAAAGGGCTCCCAGAACGTCCTGGCCGACGCGCTCTCTAGAGAACCAGTAGATCTGGTTTGCTTAATAAACGTAGAAGATGTAGAACCCGACGAATGGTACAATAAAGCTTTAAATAAAATCCAGACAAATCCGCAACTATTTCCAGACTACTCTATCAAAGATGGACTTCTCTATCGACACTTCTGGGACAAATACGATTTAAAAGAGACAGAGGTATCCAACCCCTGGAAACTATGCATCCCAAACCACAAGAGACAACAACTCCTGGCAGAAAACCACGAGCAACCGACCGCAGGACATCTAGGAATAGCTAAAACAATAACCCGCCTAGCTAGAAAATACTACTGGCCAGGGATGTTTAAAGACGCCGCAAAGTTCGTCAGGAACTGCAAGAACTGTCAGCAATTTAAGCCGCAACAAAGCTTAACTCCAGGCCGCATGCAATCTACACAAATTCCCCCACATCCATGGCACACCGTTTCAACCGACATCATAGGACCCCTTCCAACATCCAGCAAAGGAAACAAATATATAATGACATTCCAGGACACCTTTTCAAAATGGGTCGAAGCCATACCGATCAGAACAGCAACGGCAAAATCAGTCTGTCAGAACTTAAAAGATAAAATCATTATGAGATTCGGATCACCCAAAGAGCTAATATCAGACAACGCAAGAACATACGATAACAGGGAAGTACGAAAGTTGCTAGACGAATTCCAGATTTCTAAAAGAAACATTCCGCCATATTCACCCCAGAATAATCCAGTAGAAAGAACAAACAGAGTAATCAAAACAATGATAGCTCAGTTCTGCGATAATAACCATAAGAAATGGGACACGAGCCTTCCAGAACTACTATTCGCATATAATACAGCTAAACACGATTCAACGGTTTTCTCCCCAGCCTTCCTGAACTTTGGACACGAACTAGAAATTCCAAGTAAAGTCGTAAAAACCCCAAACGACACACAACGTACCGATCAAAACATAAAATGGCATAAACTACAAGAAACATTCGAACTAGTACGTACAAACCTGGCAAAAGCTTTTACAACTCAAAGTCATTACTACAACTTACGACGAAGAGAGTGGAAACCGACAATACACGACAAAATCATGAAAAGGGAATACCAACTCTCAAATGCCGCCAAAAATTTTAACGCCAAATTAGCACCGAAATTTTCAGGCCCATATACTATAACAAAAGTGTGTTCTAATGTAATATTCAAATTAAAACACGACGATAAAAACCGTACAATAACAGCTCATATCAAAGACCTAAAACCCGCATTTACCGATTTCCCTACTCCTTAATCAGTCCAAGCACTTACAGTCAACACCAAGTAGTGACAGTATATTTTAATACAGTTTACCAGTAACCTTCAAGTATAATGTCAGACACGTTAGAAATATATTACAGTGACATAGAAATGGACGGCACAGTTACGCCGCCACCATACACCGTTCCAGAGTTAATATCACCATTGGGGAACACACCAAAACCTAACACCCCGGGCAAAGGCTGCGAGCCTCTGATAAAGGCTATTTCCAAATTTAAAAACCTTTTCGATGAACCAACCATGGGCATCACAAAAATTCAGAAAGTCCAGTCAATTCCAGTGTCAATCCCGCTGCTCTCACTAATTCCGCCGCAGCATAAAGGAAAAAAAATACAGACTGAGACTCCCGAACCAGGTGCTGAGGATAAAAACCAATAATTAAAGCCCCACGAAGGAAGACGTTTTTTTTTAAGAGAGAGGAAGACGATTTTTTTTAAGAAGACGATATTTATTTTTTTTTAGGGCGGACATTTTTTATTTCGATGTATTGTAAATTGTTTTTTAGGGTAACCAAGTACCTGGCAAGGAATAAAAATAAAAAAATTTTGTTCCAAAATTTTTTTTTCCCAGGAAGAGGGGGTGTAACGATGAGTACAAGCCATCACCGTTAAACCAGCGTGCGCGCGAACCAACCCATGAAGTAGGAGTGTATCGACAGTAGAAAGGGCAAAACTTTGCTATATAAACCGCATTATTTCCTCATAGAGGCAGAATCGTCAGGTGTTGACTGAAGGTTCTCTTCTCCCCTACCCCGGCTTGTGGACGTGTTGAGTTCACAAGTTGTTTCCGTTCCATACCGCCAGCCGGAGAGCGTGTTGAGCTCTCCATTACCCGTACTCCGAAGCAGTCGTGTTGAGACTGTCGAGGAGTGTCCTATTAACCCGAATCACTTGAGGGACGTGTTGAGTTTCTTTCTTTCCTTTGTACCTATCGTCCGCTGTTATTAAATCGACACATCGTTCACGTAAAATTCCGAAAACACACTTGATTGCCGATAACACTAATTTCATACGACAAGGTCAAACTTAATTTGAATAAATAGGCCAGGTACTGAGAAGACTAAACTAAATTGTAAATATGTACATAAGATTTTTGTCAATTTAATTTAAGGAAGACAATAAAGTTTTATTTTTATTTTGAACTCTGTCTCTGACTGTCCAAAAGCTACCCGGATAGTGACTCCTACGAGAGGACGTCACAGGGTGTCTTATGATACATAGAACCTTGTTATCTTAAGTTTGTTACATACACCCTTACAATACTCAGGCAGCGATACGTTATCAGGAAAAAATAATAGCATATGGTTTGCTACAAAAAAACTAAAACTCCAATAAAACACAAAACTTGGTTACAACTGCAAGTAATTTACATAATGATCCAGATAACAAAGAGAATGTTAAACTATTGGTAATAACCGTAGATAAAATCAACTGAACTGGTCGCCTCATATCTCACAACTAAAGAAAAAGCTATTAAGTTCTTTATTTGTTATTCGCCAACTAGCAAGGGTTGTCAACTGCGAAACATTAAAAATAACATATTTTTCTTTATCGTTTTTACAATTAAACTAAGGATTAATTATATGGGGCAATTCAACAAATGCACTTAGAATTTTTAGAATGCAAAAGAAAGCAATCCGGATTTTAGCAGGGGTTGGTTATCTAGAACACTGACCTTTCTTTATTTATATATATATCTTTATAATTCAAAATTGTATCGTTCGTTGATACTTCAAGTACTGACTGAAATTTACAAAAACTGGGTCCATTTAATAAAGCAGTTTGATGTACACATTCACAATACACAAAACTGTCACTATTTACGAATAAATCGCTGCAGATTGCGTCTTTTAGATAAAAATTGCCTTATCTATAACTATAGTGTATTTTTATGTATGAAAGAGTAATAAAACAATAAATTATGTATGCAAATCCCTAAACTGTTGATAGGGGTGACTCAATGAAAAACAGATATTTGTCAACAAGTATACAGAAGTATATAGGAAAACAATTTTAAATTGAGTATGACCACCAGGTATAAAGGTTGGAGCAGAATAGAATACAATAGTTGTGAGGGTTACTAATCCCTAAATAAGGTTGCCAGTGTCGGAGTGATGGAGGTTAACAGGTACTAATGAATTTGCAAGAAATGTGAGATGTTTATTTTATTGGTTATATATAACCAGTAAAAGTTTAATAAGTACTTACCTATTTGCAAAATAAAGTTTAATTCTTTAGATAAAATAAAACGTTTTATTTTATCTGAAATGAGTGCATTCCACGAAGTAAGGGTTTCAACAGTCAAACATTTAATTCTTTAATTCCAGGAATCTACGACAGTAATTGACTAGATAATTACCTTCTAAACTTATTCCACAGAAAATGTGATAGTGGGTTTTTCCATTTTGTAGGAAGGTCCAAGTGGCGTATTTAAAATTCTTAACAGTTCACTAAAAGTAGGTACTTCAGTTGCAAGGTGCAGTTTATTGTGTATACTAGTGTTATGGAAAATTTGGAAGGACCGTGTAAACGCCGAAAAATTGGTCCTTTAACAGTTAATGAAAAAAACATTAATATTTAATTGTTTTAAATCATTTACAGACAAACGTTTATGTGAAAGTGTTGACGAGACGGTTGAGTTAGTTAGCAGTACACTTGGTGTTGCGAAATCTACGATTTACAGAGTTATTAAAGAAGAGAAATGTGGTAGTTTTCAAATGCAACGTAATGCTCCAGGGAAACCAAAATTTCAAATAGAATATCATTTTAAAGAAGGACTTCAACGGAAAGTGCATGAATTCTTCTTTAGACAGGAATTTCCAACATTGGATAAAGTTCTTGCCTCAGTTCGAGATGATAAGGATTACCCAGAAATGAGTCGAAGTACGTTATGGAAACTTTTAAAAGAAATAGGCTTCCGCTGGAAAAAGAATCCCAGAAAGTCTATTTTATTAGAAAGAAGCGATATTGTCATATGGAGAAGACATTTTCTAAGAACCATAAAGGAAATGAGAAACCAAAAAAGAAAAATATTTTATCTTGATGAAACATGGATCAACGAGGGTCATACACCAAATAAATTTTGGCAGGATGAAACTGTTACAAGTCAAAGGCACGCTTTTGTAAATAACTTATCTACTGGTTTAAACCCACCATCAGGAAAGGGACGCAGGCTGATAATAGTACACATTGGCAGTTCAGACGGTTTTGTTGAAGGTGGTTTATTAACTTTTGAATCAACTCGTACCGGTGACTACCATGAAGACATGAACGCTGATGTCTTTCAAGAATGGTTCGAACAAATGATAGATCTTCTTCCTAAGAACTGTGTAATAGTAATGGATAATGCAAGTTATCACTCCAGAATTATAGAAGGACTGCCCACAACCAAGTGGTTAAAAAAAGACTTGCAGAATTGGCTGAGTTCAAAAAATATTACGTACCATCCCGGATCTATAAGATAGAAACTTTATTCGTTGTGTGCCCTTCATAAAGAAAAATTTAAAAAATACGAAATTGATGAAATTGCCAAAAATCGTGGAATGACAGTACTTAGATCCCCACCATATCATTGTGAATTAAACCCGATTGAACTGGTATGGGCACAGATAAAGAGTGAAGTTTCAAGAAAAAATACCACTTTTAAAATTCATGATGTTAAACAGTTGTTTTTGGAGGCCGTAAATAATGTAAAACCTGAAAACTGGGAAAAGGCAGTAAATCACACTATTAAAGAAGAGGAAAAAATGTGGAAGCTGGACAATATTACTGATAAAATGATCGAGCCAGTTATTATAAATCTTGGTTCTGAAAGTTCATCTTCTGAATCTGATTTGGATTTGTAACAAGTAGCTGTAAGTTTTATATTAATATTTTTATTCATCTATTTAACATACCTTAGACGGTTTTAAAAACTCTTTTTCTCTTTTGTAATTTTTAAAAATTAAAAAAAATGTGAATTTTTTAAAACCCTTTTTAATGTAGGCCAGTCAGTTCTAATATAGTGTGTGATAAAAGAGGTCACTTTTGTTTACATACACATAACACTTTATAACACTGAAATAATTCATTTATTTTTTACAATTATTCAAAGTAATTTTTCAATTAATCTTGAGCACGCCCATGGAGTGGTCAGAGGTACCAGTTAAAATTATGCTAATTACTCTCTCGTTCATAAAAATAAACTATACTACAGTATTTAACGAAAATATATTAAACAGCCGTAATAGTTTTAAAAATGTTATAAATAAATATCTTCCGAAACATTACCTTTACTGCTCAGAAAAATAAACATGCAGAATTGGAGAAAATGCATTGCAGAACAGGCTTGAACTGCTTACCGTGTCTTTCTCATAATTATTTTCTGCTAATTTGTGTTCTTGTTTGTGGTATTTTTAAGTTGCATTTTATATTCCTTTTTTATATTACTATCTATTTTTCACTTGCTACATCAATATTTATATTGATATGTTAAGTACTTAAAACAAAAAATAAAACTCCACAACTTGCCCCCCATCACCAGAAATATGCTCACAAGTAGTTAATTATTATTGGTTTGAGTTTTATTTGTTAAAACTCCACCACCAGCTATTGATATGCTTTTCTTGCGAAATTTTATTGATTCCTTTCTTAGTTTTAGTATATTTGAATATACCATTTTAACAAAGATCCTTTAAGTTACTTTATTACTAAGTTCTAGCTTGCCAATAGTATTTGTTAGAAAATTTCGTTTAAAGAATAGAAAGTGATCTCGCCGAGAAACCGTACGCCGGCCATTCAATTACCAGCCTGTTGAAATGTTAACTGGAAGTAGACGCCGCCCCCCGGGACCGTCAACGGAGACATTTAAGGTACCTAGTGGGTTCTCCATATCGCGATGATGGCGGAAACGACAATTTCACCCAGATGGGCCCGCAACTCTAGTTATTATTAAAGGCAAGATGTTAGCAAATTATAGGTTGGGGAGTTTAGAGAACTAAATGGGCCGTCTCAATGCCCTTGCCAGAGTGGCATTAGGAATAGTGAGTTCTTATCAAATAGATTTTTGTTAAAAAATTCAATAGAGATATAATAAAATCTTAATTAGAATAGATTGTGTAACTTACATTTTATGTCTACAGTTCGTATAAGTATTTATACTTTTATCAACTGTGCTGTGCAATTAAGCAGAGATACCGTTGGTTAAAAAGTTGATTAACATTTCAGTGCTAACGTCCGTCTCTGGGACCGTATGTTTGTACATGCCCTAGTACTGTAAATTTTACAAATTTTTAAAATTTAATTATTTCAAGGGTCTTATTGAATACATTTTTATTTAAAATAAATGCAGTTTTATTTAAAAATTATATTTATAAACATTTATTTTGACAAAAATAATTCCTTAACAAAAACAAGCAACTATTCTAAAAAGTGAGAAAAAACTCTAAAATCGTAAAAAAACAAAAGATTTGCTGAGTTATTTTTAAACTAAAAATGAAATTATCCACTTATAATAACCACACTTAAGCAACTCTAGTAATACGAAGTAACTTTAAACTTAAAGAAAGTCAATCTTTTTCTGAACATTCCACACATATACCCTTTATGTCTTCTAAGCACATACATTTATTGCATGAGTAACAACTGTACTTTGTTTTTCGACTTTTCTTGCTTCCACAGTAAAAACAACGACCATTAGATTTTTCAATATTTTGTACATTCAATGTGATATCTCAATGTCATTTCTCTGAGTCGCATACTTATCACCCTTGGCAGGTTTGTTACAATTGCTCTTCGTCTTGCATGTGGTTCAAGCAGTTGAATACCCATTGTCTCTAAAAATGTTCTTCTAAGTAGTATGCGTTGGTCTGTCCGAGCAGAATTACACTTCTATATTGAAAATTAATTTATGCCGGCGATATTCAATATTGCATAAAATATCACCATGGGCCAGCGATAAGTCGATTTTGCACAATTATAGCTTTCACACATCTTATCAATAGTGTCAACTCCTCCTTTGGTTTGGTTGTAATCAATTATTATGTTAGGCTTACCAGTCTTTGGATCCAACGTATCATCTTCATAATGCATTGTTGACATCAGGAGCACATTTTTTTTCGGTTTTGGCATATACCAAACAATAGTGCATTTATCTTGATATGCAAACATACTTGTAGAAGTAGGTCTATTTATAGGCGCCGTAAATTCCAAAGGCAGTTCTGGCTTATTTCTTCGAAGAGTTTCAATTATAGTTAGCTGATGATTGGCCAGTAATGTGTCAGCAAGCTGCTTACTGGTAAAAAAATCATCAAGAGTAACATTTCTATTTGTACCCCAGATAGGTATGCACAAACGTACTACTAAATCCATAGTCTTTGTGGTTTGCTGGTAGGGCTCTCTGGTTGCTGACCAACATAAATTTCTAAATTTGAGGTATAAGCTAATTTAGCATCAGTCAAGGCATATATTTTTACCGTACCTATTTGGTTTTTTGGCATATAAACTTTGAACCCACAGCGGCCCCTAAAGGCTTCTAATTTTTCATCAACTGTACAATAGTGTGACATGGCGTAGTGATTTGGCAAATTGGTGTTGAAGTCTTCAAAAAAGCTTCTGATAGAAGCTAATTTACCAACTTTTTATCTCTCTGCACGAGTTTGTTTATTATCAAAGCGAATAAATGCCAATAGAAATTTGAATCGCTCGTATGTACCGTTTGTTCTAAATAAGTCGCGAGCATTGAGATGGTTATTGTTGAACTTTGCTGCTATGTACAACAGGCCTATAAGTGCTTTTATTTCTAGTATATCCGTCTTTCTGTAGGTTCTATTCAGAGGATTAGCATGTAGTTCAATATTTATATTTGTATTTTTTACAATAAGTTCCAACATCTGGTCTGTTATAAAACAGCCCCAAATATCACTAAAGATTATTTTCTCCCTAGCATCCCCCTTTACACCTGGTAAATGCCTCCTTAAATTGTCTGCTCTCGTACGCACTCGCTTATTACCAACATGCTTTCGCCGTTTAGTTTTTTATCCTTACCAAAAAAAAAATAGGATCTCGCTGGCAAATATTTTGTGCTTCTGCCTCATCAAAAACATCATTTTCTGCTTCTGATATATCCTGTTCACTATCTGTATCGGGATCTTGTATTTCAACTTCATCTTCTTTAGAACTATCCGCAGAATCGTTGCATTCCAATTCATCATTACTATCAACTTCCTCTAGAAGTCTCTGCAAATATTTTTGCTACTTCTCGTAGTTCATTTCTATTTCTATTTCTAAAAAGTAAAAAAATAATATTTTATCCACTAAAAATACAACGCTAAAAGTTACAATCCTTACCTTTAATACAGCTGCAAAAGCTAACATCCATCTCTCCCACCGAAATCTTGTGTAATGAACGAACTATGTATCTACGTTCAACAAAATTTTAATACTTACAACGGTTAGGTAAAATATGAAGCTATTGAATGACCTAGCCTGAATATCGAAATAGATCGTTAATAGGTTAAAAGAAGTTGGAAAGTTATTTAAAATTCACAAATATCAAATACTTCTTTGTCCTTATCTTTCCTTTTTAAGGGGCTGCAAATAATCGCACAAACTACAAACATTTAGATCATTATAGTATTTTAATAAACACTTTGTCGGTTAGTGTAGGTATGGTTAATGTAAGAACCATTGGAATTAGCTGGTTAATTAATTAAAATATTAAACCAACAGATAAAATATGTGATTCTAAATAAAACTAGCAATTGATTGGCATAACTTATAAATTATTGTCAGTTCAGAAAGAAGCTCACTTACCATTTGGTAAAATGTATTAATTGGCATGTAGCACGTAAGATCTGTCTGTGAAGCTAACAAACCGTAGCTAAAAATGCCCTGAGGTGGCCTTGGGATAGTTAAGAAATGTATCGATTTAAAATTTCATATATATTTATTTGAGTAATTTAATCTTTCAAAAGCTTTTGTGCCTTTAGGAGAATTAAGGATAAGTGGATTCCAGAACTTTACAAACATAATATCAATCAAACAGAATTTAAACGTGGGAATTTTAAAGATAGATAGATAACAGATAGATGAGAGATAAAGATAGATAAAATAAATATTAAAGACATGCAATGAAAATAGGTAAATAAAATATATAACTTAAGTGATATTATAATAAAATATTATACTATAGGTCATATTGTCGGTTTACAAGCGAAACACTTCTTCTTCTTCTTGAAGTTACAACTTCTATCGAAGGTTGGAAATCAAATGGCTATGCGGACTCTGTTGACTCTAAAAAGTTCTGTACTACTGCATTCAAACCATTCCCAGGTTCTTAAGCCAGGATATTTTTCCTCTTCCCACATTTCGCTTACCTCGGATTTTTTCCTGCATAATAAGTTGTAATAATGCGTATTTTTGCTCTCTCATCACATGTCCTAAGTACTTTAGTTTTCGTTTTTTGATAGTTAAAGCGAAACCCACTCACTCGTTTTTTTTTTTAGTTTTGAGCGTTTTGCAGCATTTTATTGTATTTTGTTTACTCTTTAGACTGGTTAAAGCCACTAAGTCATGCAATAGCAAAAATGGTTATTTTTATTGCTATTATGTTACTGAGATGCAGTGACACATCTTCTTTTCTGCGGTGGTTCATCAGCTTCTTGTTGAGTTTCTGCCGGCACATTAGGTGTGAATCTATTTAACCTTTCCTGTAGTTTAAATTAAATTTAATCACTAATTTGACATTTTTTTATCAAATGTTCTAATACAAGCTCATGGGGCAGTTGTTTTAGAAAAAGTCGTCTTCTACATAATTTCTTTGAAACCCTTTTCAACGCACACTATTTGCGAGTTAATTCCACTCACATTCGGCATAAAGAATAACACTACTATTGGCCAGAGTTTAACACTTTTAGGTACATTTAGATACTTTTTTCTGTGGTGTCTACTACTTCATTTGCCTCAGTATAGAAAGGTATAATGGCTGGTTTCATTTTATTATTAGTGTCAGGATCTATTGATATGTCATCATGTATAATAGAAATAAAAATTACAGTCTTTTCTTTCTTTGCAACATAAGAGACTAAAGTTTTAAACTCCAAATTGAATCCAGATTTACTTGATTACTGTTGAAACTGTCTCCCAACTGTTGAAATAAAATCCGTTAGTGTGACTCTCTGTTTTTTTTTTGACAGTTCCAACATACTAAATTTTGTTTTACCGTAGTTTTTCCAGCAAGTCAAAATCAGTAAACCAGTTGTCAACAGTATGATTTTGGTCTGTGCCTTTTATAGGATCTATCATTCTTTTGACAACATCTGCTGGTTTACTATTGACATTGAACTGACCTTAGGGTTCTTTTTTCGCATAGATTTTTTGCAAGTTATATAAGTAGCATACCTTGGAATCGACAAGAGCAAAAACCTTCATACCATACTTCGCAGATTTTGATGGTATATATTCGCGAAAAGACAGGCATCGGTTACGAAAGGCTTCTAATTTCCTGTCCAAGGTTACATTTTTTCCTAAAAAATAATTTTTTTTGACAATTTTCAACAAACTTTGTAAAAATATTCCTCACAGCTGCCAGTCAATCTGTTTTCTTTCTTTCCTTTCTTGTCAAGCGTTTATCAAATATCAGATATTGAATTATGAATTTAAACCTTTTAATGCGCATGAATAATCCAAATTTGTCGACACCATCTCCATTTGATCCCCAAAGTTCTTCCAAACTCTCTGCTGCTTTTATAGACCCCTGCTAGTAGCCCACAGTAGACAGCCCTATAAATGATTTCAATTCAATAAAATCAATAGGCATTGCCACACTTTTTTTGTTAAAAATTTTCTGTCACGATTCTTATATATTGATTTGCTACTAGCTTTTCCAATATCTCATTTGTAAAAAAAAACAATGCCAACATTCAAGAGGTGTTGCTTTTTTCGCACCCTTTATTACGCCTGGCAGATGCTTAATTATGAGCTCTAGACCAAATTTTATTTGATGTAGAGATAAAATGCCATTTTTGTTTTTATTTTTTCCAAGAAAAAAAATATTTTCATTAGGTTCCATTTTCAGTTCATCCATGTCATCCTTATGTTCAGTTTCAGAATTTTCTCTGTTTTCTACATAGTCTTCTCCATTACTGTTATTATCCTTAGCAAAATTTTCTTCAATTTCGAAATTATCATCGTCCATCGCCCTGTTTTTTATTATTTTTCTTACAATTTCATCATATTTTGTGGAGTTGTACATCACTATATTAAGAACCCTCATTTTTATGGAGTACCGAAAGTTTACAAAAATAAATATACCACTTAGACCCATTTGTATTCCCTAGATTATAGATTTGTAGTGAACTATCAAAATTTTTATTAAATATTTTACAACCATTTGCAAATAAAAATGACATATTTATAAAAGGTACATAACATTTTTTAAATAAATTATTAAATATTGTTAATTCAAATAATACTTTGGTAAGTTTTGACATAAATATTTTATTTACAAATGTGCCATTGGAGAAGACTTTAAATATAGTCAAGACAAAATTAGAGAATGATGATACATTGACAATTAGAACAAGACTAAGCATATCAGCTATAATGGAGTTTTATATAACATTATGTACTGATAAAACATATTTTCAACTAAACAATAAATTTTATAAACAAAATTTTTGTCTAGTAATAGGCTCTAGTTTATCTCCATTATTAGCCGATATAGTTATGGAAGATTTTGAAACAAATATTATTCCTAAACAAAATTTAAAACTCACAGTATGGTGGATATGATGTATTCTCAATATGGCTTTATAGATCAGAGTTGTTGGACACATTCATGAATGATACAAACGATAAAGAAGAGACAGTAACATTTACCATGAAAAAGTAATATAATAACACACTACCTTTACTGGAAGTTTTAATCTCTTAAAACGATACTGGATATGAGACTCAGGTGTATAGAAAACCGACACACATCAACAGATATTTAAATTTCGAATCAAATTACAATACTAATTTTAAAAAGTGAATCATTAAATCCTTATACGATAGAGCCAAAATTACTTGTTCTAACCAAAAATTTGTTCTTGGAAGAGAAACATTTGCTAACATCTGATTTATTAAAAAATGATTTTCCTCTATCGTTTATAAATAAGGAATTTTCAACAATCGACCGAATAGAACAGAATAACATAGAACGAGATCCTACAGCATACACAAGGAATAATACGAGGAAAGTAACAATACCATACATAAAAGTATTATCAGAAAAACTTAAATGGATAGGAAATAAATTCAACATGTCAACAACATTCAAAACAACAAACACATTGAGTTCTATTTTGTTTAAAACCAAATCTAATGAACAAGAAGAGACAAAGAATTATATTTATAAAATACCTTGTAAATGTGATCAGTTTTATTTAGGTGAAACATCAAGGCCATTAAATGTTAGAATAAGTGAACATCAAAAATAGAGAATTTGATAGATCTCAAATATGTAAACACGAATGGAATAATAAATATAGGGTTCAATGAAATTATTCAAATATAGTCATAAAAGAAACGGATGGTAAAAAGAAACAAATCAAAGAAGCAGCTCTAATTATGCTAAATAAGGCCAATTTTGTCGCAAATTCTTCGGCAGAATGTAATAGGATCTAATTACCCATATTAAAATAGGAAGTTATTAAAAGGAAAATACCAGTATTAATAAGTCAGTAACGTATAGGACATACATCATTTATGTTTTTTAAAAACCAAACATATAAAATCAAAATTTGGTGTTTTTTGAAAATAAACTAAATGCAGGACCAAATACTTACCATGTCGAGATAGTATTATGAGGTTTTTTTCCTCTTTTTTCCTCTAAATTACTATGGAATTACTAACAGGATTGTTTTTCTGACGGATATTCTCAAATTAAAGTTGATTTCATGTAATCGAATGAACTATCTTACAAGTAAAGTCGTCCCAGGAACGCAACTCAACAATATTGGCACTATCATTTTAAAGTCGTCTTCTTTAAAGTGTATAATGTATGTCTGAATTGTTAATATAAATGAGTCAAATAAAATTAAAAAAAAAGAAGAATTTTTTCACCAAGTAACAAAAAAAATTGTTTAATTTGTTTGTCTTTTGAGAACAAGTATAAATTAAAACGTACTTTAACCTTTAATTGTGGCTTATTCCTATTTAAATAGTAATTACTTTGTATATTTTGAAAACAAAATTTCTATTGTATATCGACTATTATCATGAAACCCGGTTCTGGACGTAATATTTCTAGAAACTGAAGGTCAATAGGGTAGAACTTTTAAAGAAAAGGGATCCGATAGAGAGCATTGTTACGTTTATGATCAAACTTTGGGGACAAACTTATAATATAGCTTTTACTCAACCTCTCGGGGCCATCGATATTACCTATTTTATACCTCAAATACATACGCTTGGTTATACAGGGCCCTGTTGTTATACAGCATATTGCAATAATAAATAAGAAACTAATGTCTAGGTCACGCACTGGTAAGAGCTTTAATTTACTTATCCGACCTGAGATGGAAATTTTTAATACAAAAAAATGAATTTTCTTATATTTTTTGGAATAGTAGGTACTTATTACATAAGCAGATAAATGTATTACAACTTGTTCATATAATGTATGTCCGGTTGTAAATATTATCTTTGCTCCTCATAATTTTTAGCCGATTCTAGAGGGTTTCCTTCTTATACTACTATTACGGTATTCTTGGTAATAATAGCCAGATTTGCATCTCTGGTTCTTAGAACATTGATTGTAAAGATCAGATACAAAAATCCTAATCTAAAATCTTAATATTCGGTTTGCATCCACTTCTGGACATAGGCCTCTCCATGAGTTCTTCACTCTTCTCTCTTTTTGGCTATTTAGTACCAGTTTGTCTTCGATCCAGAGGCCCTAGTCGCCCTCGAGTCTAAACATTTACTTAATGCCATTGGTACATAAATACCTATTTAAAATGAAAAGTAAGAGACTTATGGATCAGTACGAAGTTGCTTCAGTGGGTAGTTTGCCATGTTTAAAAATCATTCAAAATATATTAACTTCCATCTAGTTGAAACCGGTTTAATAGTGTGGTAACGAAAAATAGAAAATACTTCTTCATATTCCTCTTCTTAGTTTAGACGTTAATCATTAAATCTTCAAGTCCTGTGACCTTGAAGGCAAAGACTTTTTTCATTGGTGGTTTTCGGTGAATCCTAATGTCTATTTTTGAATGAATATATATACGTTAACAAACAGCATTGTTGAATTTGAAGCGTTCAAAAATGTAACTGTTTGGTGTGTATTTTGGGCTGGCAAACAACGTTAGTTAGCAAATCAGTGTCAGCGTCAGGGAGTCTTAGTCGATGATTACGAACCACGTGATAACCACATTTATTCAATATAGACATAAAAGTAAACAGCTAGGCTCAAAGCAGAGTGAATCAATTTTAAACTAATGGGTGTGCTTATTAAAAATAGAGATAGATAAATTAAGATCAATTTTTTAGGATATTTTCACTAGTTAGATAAAGTTATGATGATGAGACTGGTTAAATAATTTTCTACAGTGGAAATAGTAAACAGATGAAAACCCTTATTGACCCCTCTGACGACAGAGGAGGCTTTCTTCTATACTTATACTGCCCCAACGCCACATAATACTAATAATAATAATAATAATAATAATAATAATAATACCCAAGTCCTACCCAATTATATCGTGGAAGCCCATACATTGGAAAATTTGCATATGCTGATTTACTGTGCGGCAACAGCAATTGCTAATGTTATGGGCATTAAGATCAGAACACGACGAGGAACTAATATCGAAAGGACTGAAAACAGAATAGCACCCTGGGAACAACGACTGCTGAGGAAGATTGAATTACTGCGTAGGGACATTGGACAAATTACGGAATATATTCGAGGAGTAAGAACTCAAAAAGTAGTTAAAAGAACTGAAGAAATAATTCTGAACACTGGAAGACACTCACAACATGATCCAGAAAACAACACAGCTCGACACTGCCTGGACACACTAAAACAAAAACTCTCCGTTTATTCAGGTCGCCTTAGGAGATACAAAGTGAGTAATAACCGGAAATGTGACAATATACTTTTTGAGCATGCAGAGAAGTCTTTCTATAGGAAACTGAATTCCACTGTAGAAAATATAAATAAATCCTACCCAAGCCAAGAAGAAATTCATGAGTTTTGGGGAAACCAACTTTCGACACCAGCTACTCATAACAACAATGCTGGATGGATTGAAGAAACGACGAACAACTGTCAACACTACACTAATGTTCCCTATGAACCTTTCACCACTGAAGAAGTCTCGAACATTATCAAAGAGCTTCATAACTGGAAATCTCCTGGGCCTGACGGAGTTCAAAACTTCTGGCTAAAGAAGTTTTGGAGTATACACGAGCATTTAACAGTATTAATTAATCATGTTATTTTTAATCCGCAGGAAATACCATCATTTCTTACTCAAGGAACCACTTATCTAATACCAAAGGATCAAAATAACACCCAAGATCCAGCCAAGTACCGCCCAATTACTTGTCTTCCAACTTTGTACAAATTGGTCACATCCTGTGTAACCCAGCGTATCTACCAACACTGTTCTCTAAACAATATCATAGAGCCTCAACAGAAAGGATGCGCTAAGGGTTCCATGGGCTGCAAAGAACAACTGATAATCGACTCAGTCATTTCCAACCAGGCGTACAGCAAAAAAAGGAACCTTTTTACCGCCTTCATCGACTACAAGAAGGCCTTTGATTCAGTACCGCATCAATGGCTGATAGATATATTGAAAATATATAAAGTCGATGTTAATATAGTGACCTTTTTAAAGCATATAATGACGGAGTGGAAGACTAAAATTCACCTTCAAATACCTGGTGAAAAAAACATCGAAACTGAAGATATCCCAATTAACCGGGGCCTTTTCCAGGGGGACTCCTTGAGTCCTCTTTGGTTCTGTTTAGCGATGAACCCACTATCTCAGCTACTGAACTCCACCGACTCAGGTTTTAGTATCAAAAATAACAACACTGTTGTGGCGAAGCTTAATCATCTGTTGTATATGGATGATTTGAAATTAATGGCTTCCACTCGAAACCACCTAGACCAGATGCTAAAAACTGTTGAAAATTTCTCAAATGATATTAGTATGCACTTCGGTCTCGACAAGTGCCGTGTCTTAAATATAATCAAAGGAAAGGTTCAGCCCGGCGGATTCGATATGCAAAACGGCCAGAACATCGAGGCCATGGGTGAAAATGATATGTATAAATACCTCGGAATAAAGCAAGCGCGGAAGATTGACCATAAGCAAATGAAAACTGAGATAACAACTGAGTTTATACGAAGGGTAAAACAGCTGCTTCGTTCACACCTTAACAGTAAAAATTTGTTTAAGGCACTAAACACCTACGCATGTTCCGCGCTTAGCTACTCATTTGGTATTGTTAAGTGGACAAAAACGGATATAGAAAATCTTCAGCGAAAAGTACGAACGCACCTCACAAAGGCACAAAAACACCATCCTCGAAGTGCAGTAGAAAGAACGACATTACCGCGGTATTTAGGAGGTCGAGGACTTATGGATATAAGCGAGCAATTAGAAAAACAGATTACTAATTTAAGAACTTATTTTCAGGTGCAGGCGGAGACATCTACTCTTCATCGCGCGATTTGTGCAGTAGATGACACAACACCGATCAAACTGAGGGAACCAGAAATGCGCATAAACCACCTTACTAAGAACGAAAAAATGCGCACCTGGATGGGCAAGCCTCTGCACGGGCGACATCCCAATGAGGTCAGTCAAGACCATGTCGACAGTATAGCGTCGAACTATTGGCTGACATCAGGAAGGATGTTCCCCGAAACAGAAGGTTCACTACTGGCCATTCAGGATCAGGTTATACCAACCAAAAATTACCTGAAATATATCGTCAAAGACCCTCAGGTCCAAAATGACAAATGCCGATATGGGTGCCAAGCTCAGGAAACCATTCAACATCTTACCGGGGGCTGTCAGGCATTTGCTGCAACTGAATATAAGGAACGGCACGACTCAGTAGGAAAAATCCTTCATCAAGAGATAGCTATCAAACTGGGACTTCTTCAAACAAACCATCTTCCATATTATCAATATGTTCCTGAGAGTATACTTGAGAATGACAACTACAAGCTATACTGGGATCGCACGGTGCTCACAGACCAAACAGTGGCACATAATAGACCAGATCTCACACTAGTTAATAAACTAAAGAGACAAACAACATTAATTGATGTGGCGATACCCAACAACAATAATCTTCGTGTTAAACAGAACGAAAAAATCGCCAAGTACAGGGATCTGGAAATTCAAATACGAAGACAGTGGAAAATGGAAAGTACCCAGACAATACCTATTATTCTCTCTACTACTGGAGTCATTCCAAAGAACCTCCTAGAAAATATAAAACAGCTAGGTCTGAATGAACATCTCTACAAGACCATGCAAAAAGCTGTACTACTCTCAACATCCCGATGTGTACGAAAATTTTTGGGAGATACTCCAGCATATCAAGTCACCTAGGGCTCGATAACACGGAAAGAGTCCCACCAGAGCTCAATCCTTTTGATACCGTTGGTATCTGGGATGAGTGAATTTTCCCCTTAGAGGGAGTGTGAGCCGTATGGCTAAATCTGGATAATAATAATAAAAATAAGCCAAGTACCGCCCAATTACTTGTCTTCCAACTTTGTACAAATTGGTCACATCCTGTGTGGCCCGGCGTATCTACCAACACTGTGCTCTGAACAATATCATAGAGCCCCAACAGAAAGGATGCGCTAAGGGCTCCATGGGATGCAAAGAACAACTTATTATCGACTCAGTCATTTCTAACCAGGCATACACCAAAAAACGAAACCTGTTTACTGCCTTCATTGACTACAAGAAGGCTTTTGACTCAGTGCCGCATGAATGGCTTATAGATATATTGAAAATATATAAAGTCGATGATAATCTCGTGACCTTTTTGAAGCATATAATGACAAAGTGGAAGACTAAAATTCACCTTCAAATACCTGGTGAAACCAATATCGAAACTGAAGATATCGCTATTAACCGGGGCCTTTTCCAGGGGGACTCGTTGAGTCCACTTTGGTTCTGCCTAGCGATGAACCCACTATCTCAGCTGCTGAACTCCACTGACTCAGGATTTAGCATCAAAAATAACAACACTGTTGTGGCTAAGCTTAATCATCTGTTGTATATGGATGATTTAAAACTAATGGCTTCCACTCGGCTTCACTTAGATCAGATGCTAAAAACTGTAGAAACTTTCTCAAATGATATCAGTATGCATTTTGGACTAGACAAGTGCCGTATACTAAATATAGTCAGAGGAAAGGTTCAGCCCGGAGGTTTCGATATGCAAGATGGCCAAAACATCGAGGCAATGGGTGAAAATGATATTTTACAAATATCTCGGAGTAAAACAGGCGCGGAAAATTGACCATAAACAGATGAAAACTGAACTAACTTCGGAGTTCGTGCGAAGAATAAGACAACTAAATCGGTCATATCTTAATAGTAAAAATTTGTTTAAGGCATTAAATACGTACGCCTGTTCCGCGCTGAGCTACTCATTTGGTATTATAAAGTGGTCAAAAACGGATATAGATAGAGGGTCTTCAGCGGAAAGTAAGAACACTTCTCACAAAGGCGCAAAAACATCATCCACGCAGTGCAGTAGAGAGAACAACATTACCGCGGTATTAAGGAGGAAGAGGACTTATGGATATAGGTGAGCAATTGGATAAACAAATTGCTAATTTAAGATCTTATTTTCAGGTACAGGCTGAGACATCTACTTTACATCGAGCAATTTTCGCAGTAGATGACACAACGCCACTTAAACTGAGGGAACAAGAAATGCGCACAAACCGTCTGACTAAGCAAGAAAAAATGCGCACCTGGATGAGTAAACCTCTGCATGGGCGACATCTCAATGAGATCAACCAAGAATATGTCGACAATACAGCGTCGAACTATTGGTTGACATCAGGAAAGATGTTTCCCGAGACTGAAGGTTTCCTACTTGCCATTCAGGATCAGGTTATTCCAACTAAAAATTACCTGAAATATATTGTTAAAGATCCTCAAGTCCAAAATGACAAATGCCGATATGGATGCCAAGCCCAAGAAACCATCCAACATCTTACCGGTGGCTGCCAGGCATTTGTCGGTACTGATTATAAAGAACGCCATGACTCAGTAGGAAAGATTATCCACCAAGAACTAGCTGACAAACTGGGACTTCTCCAAACCGACCATCTTCCTTATTATCAATATGTCCCTGACAGAATGCTTGAAAATGACAACTACAAGCTATACTGGGACCGCACTGTGCTCACAGACCAACCAGTGGCCCATAATAGACCGGATCTCATACTAGTGAATAAAATTACCAGGCAAACAACACTTATTGATATGGCGATACCTAACACTAACAATTTGCTTGTTAAATACAACGAAAAGATCGCCAAGTATAGAGATCTGGAAATACAAATCAAGAGACAATGGAGAATGGAAAGTACCCAGACAGTACCTATTGTTCTATCTACTACTGGTGTTATTCCCAAGAACCTCCTAGCGAACATAAAACAGCTGGGTCTAAATGAACATCTTTATAAGGCCATGCAGAAAGCTGTACTCCTCGCGACCTCCAGATGTGTACGAAAATTTCTGGGAGATACTCCGACATACCAAGTCACCTAGGGCTCGATAACACGGAAAGAGTCCCACCAGAGCTCAATCCTTTTGATACCGTAGGTATCTGGGATGAGTGTATTTTTCCCTTAGAGAAAGTGTAAGCCGTATGGCTTAATCTATGATAATAATAATACTTTATTTCCTTTTTGGCAAATACAATTTGTATAGGACCAGTCACAGTTTAGAAAACAAAATAAGTAAATATAAATGTTAATCTAAAATTACACCAAACCTAAGATTACAAGACAATCACAAATAGAAAATTTAAAATTGCTAGCATATACTTAAAATAATGTCAACTACTAAAATATTCATCAACAGAATAAAAGGTATTCTGCAATAAAAAATCTTTTAAAGTTAATTTAATTTGTGAGTAAAACAGCATATTTCCTTTAGAAAACGGCACATGTAGTTTTTGATTCTGCATTGTATTTATATTGTGAATTTGACTATTAGTTTTAAATTTCTCAAGATTTGAATAAATAAAAACACAAACTTCAGAAATATATAAGCACAGCACAGTTAAAAGTTTATATCTAGTAAAATAACACTTACAGCTAGTTATTCGAGAAATACCAGCAATACAACGGACTATTCTTTTTTGAGATAGAAAGACTTCACTGAATTTACAAGACGTACCCCAAAATATTATGCCATACCGCAAACGAGACTCCACCTGAGCATAATACAGCATAAATGGCTGTTTTTCATAGTATCTCTTTGGGGTTTCAAAGTAGGTATCATGCTGAGTTGATTTTGGAAATAATATCATTACATTGCCTTTTTCAATTGAGACATTCATCAACATACAAACCCAAAAACTTTAGGCATTGAACTTTTTTAATTTATTTAGAATATATTGATAGTTCAATATCTAACAGATGTTTCTGTCTCTTATGGAAATGAGTAGCATGCATTTTTTGCGCATTAAGATGTAAGTAATTTAAGAAAAATTAATAACTAAGACCACAAAAGAGTTCTTTACATTTATATTCAAGATATATATGTGATTTATCTGATATAAGTATTGAAGTACTTTCTGCATGAAGTGTAAACTGTACAGCAGAATTTACTGAGATAATATCATTTAAGTAAATAAGCAATAATATTGGGCCAATTACAGAACCTTGCGGAACACCCATACGAATGTAAATGTAATCTGATTTGCAAATATTTTTTGATTTTTGGGATACATCTGTTAAGGAGACATACTGACGACGTTCTGATAGGTACGATTCTATGAATTTTAGATAGAGATCTTTTATTCCAACATTTTCTAATTTATTAATGAGTAAGGTATGATTGATACAGTCAAATGCCCTACTGAAATCACAAAAAAATCCCGACAGGACATTCAGCCGCACCAATATAGTTAGTTAAAGTCTGATAAAATGAAACTGCTGTATTTGTAGACTTACCTGCCTGAAAGCCATGCTGATAATTACTAACAATACCGTTCTCCAATAAATAAGAATTTATTCTAATAAACATACCGAACCATCCAGCTGTCCGCCATCTTTATTCTCTCGCCCTCTCTACACATATAATTTCTTTTAATGTAATTACTACTAAAGTGTGGTCAAGTGAACTTTTTAAACTTCTCTAAACATTTCTAATAATTATGTGTTAATTTTAAAATTTAAAATGCTAATTTATAAAATATTAACGAATAATATTTTGACATAAATCAAATTTATCTCAACTCAAACTTCCATTTGAACTTTCTTCTACACAAAATAAATTTTTAATTTTAAGCAGAGCAACGCTTTTGCCGGAAAGAATTGAATTTCAGCCAATTTCCAATCTATAAATCATTCCAGGAAATACGTGAAATAAATTTCCACTTTAAAATTAGATAAATTTTGTTTTTTTCAAGCTACATCTCGGACTGAATCAACCCAACTTTGCAATTATAAATCTTAACGATCTAAAATTATTCTCTACTGAAAAATGAACTGGCTGTGACGCAGTACAAGGGAGGCACTTGGGTTTTTACTTGCTGGGGCATTAATCAATTTAGAAATTTAGGTAAATTGAAAACGGAATTTTATAATGTAGGGAGGTAATTGGTTTCGCAAAACATATTATTTTAGGCTGATAATAGATTAACTTTGAATAGTGATTTATCGAAAGTATACTATTATAATAAGTAGTCCTAGTAGTATAAAAAATAGGAATTATAATAAAAAAATTGCGAAACTTTTTCATTTTCGGTCTCGAAAATCTTTTTCAAAGTACAGTACCGCCATAAACACGACCGAACTTGTAATTATTTTATTGATTTAAAAAATAAATAATATTCACACTTTATAACATGTTCTAAATAAGCTCCTCTTCTCTTTAGACAGACTTCATACCAATAGTCCAGGTTTCTCGTAATATTATGAAATAAAGGTTGTATCAAGTCCGCAAAGAAGGCTCTAACTTCATGCTTTAACTCACTGATGGTTTGTGTTGCCCGTGTAAAAACAGTAGTTTTAGCCATTCCCCAAATGTATGCGTCTGAAGATGTTAAGTCTGGAGTATGTGCAAGATAGGGGAAGCACGACAAAATTTGCGTAAATCAGGGATAAAGCGTGTTAAAATCTGTATATACCTCTGTTGATTAAGTATGATTTTCTTCCATAAAGTATGGACCAATGATTCCGTCTCTCAAAACTGTATATCAAAGCAGTTCAAAGACAACTGGACGAAAATTTAATTTGGGAAAATATTGATGAAAACGTCGATGAGGGCTTAAATAAAATTGTAACAACAGTAAAAGAAATTTGTGTGAGAAATTTACAAGGCAGGTCAAAGCTAAAAAAGCAGGCTTGGATGACAGATGACATATTGGATTTGAT
Source organism: Diabrotica balteata (assembly GCA_918026665.1). Taxonomy (NCBI): domain Eukaryota; kingdom Metazoa; phylum Arthropoda; class Insecta; order Coleoptera; family Chrysomelidae; genus Diabrotica; species Diabrotica balteata. The sequence continues at coordinate 29,260,783 of OU898276.1, read as the reverse complement.
GAAACAACGGCGACAGGCGAAAAACAACGAAATACTTTTCAACAGCATACAAAAAGAAATCCGACGTGAAATACGAGAGGCAAAGAGTCAACATCTAGTCAAACAGTGTCATGACATTAAAGAACTTAAAAACAGATACGACCCTTTTAACTTGTATAAAAAAGTGAAAGAAGCGGCTGGTATCTTAAATAAAAAACAAACTGCATTGTTACAGGATGAACATGGTAAAGTAATATTTGAAGTAGAGGACAAACCTAAAGAATGGGAAAATTATATCACAAACCCATTCAAAGACGATAGGAGTAGTTCACCTCCCGATATTACTAACTGCGACGGACCCTTAATAACACGGTTTGAGGTTATAAAGGCCATACAATTATCAAAAGATGGCCGAGCGACTGGGCCTGATGAAATTCCAACTAAAATATACAAGCTTATAAATGATAGCAATGTTTTAGAGCAGTGGTTGTCAACCTCTTCAATGTGTTGAGCTATTTTGTTAATTTTGGAATAAACAGCGAGCTACCCACACGGAAGCCACGTAACGCAACGTAAATGAAATAATCCACAGGTAATCATTATATGTATTTATTTTACTGTTTAACTGGTAACACATAATATATAGGTACTAATAATAAACTACTAACAAAATAACTAATATTACTAGTACGTACTTGTTCATAGCTACATTCCTACCTATCAAACGAAGGTATTTGAAAAATAAACACAAACATCCAACCACAACGGCATGTCACGTATGATTTAAAAATAATTAATAATAACTACAAAAAGGTAACGCACTATCATAAACATAAACATTGAAAAATAAAACAGCACGTTCAATGAGAAGGCTGACACTCAGACTAATCAATAATTTTTTTAATGTTTGCAGTATAATTTGATGCAGCCATTCAAATAAAATTATCCAAATGTTCATCTGTAAGTCGATTGCGATATTTGTTCTTAATAAACTTCATATTGGTAAAAGAAGATTCACACAAAGAGGTTGAACTAAATAATGCTTTCACTTTCAAGGCAACACGTCATAGAACTGAATATTTGTCTTTACTTACAATAGGCCAGATACATTCAGTACTTAAGACTAACGATTTTAAGGCTAAATCATTTTGAAACTCAATGACTTCCATTTCTGTTGCAGCGATGTCTTCGCCAAAATTCTGCATAACACAAGCTGCAAACTGCTGGATATCAATTTCCATAAAGGGTGAAACAACAAACTGCGCTACTAAAGCCATTTCATTGAAATCCTTAAAACGATTTTTGAAGTTACTCTTCAGGGTAGAAATTACTTCTACATAATATTTGTTGTCATAGGGTTCTAATGGATTTTGAGATATTTTTTCTGAAAGAATAAGAAAATGCTTGGAATCGCTGTTAATTAGGTTTTGTTCCCAAAACTCCAGCTTTTTGATAAATGCTTTTATGTATCATTTCCGCTAGTTCTTTGTCTCTCCCCTGAAGCTGCAAATTAAGTTCGTTTAATTTTTCTGTAATGTCCACGAGAAAACCAAAATCTCTAAGCCAGATTAATTTTTCTAGTTCCGGAGTTGGTTCATCGCGTTGTTTGAAAAATTGAACTATGCCAGATAGGACATCATTAAACCGTTTCAGCACCCGTCCTCTACTTAACCATCGGCCTTCAGAGTGAAGGAGTAGATCCCCGTATTGACAGTCAACTTCATCGGCCAAGGTTTTGAATTCTCTTCTTTGTAACGCTTGAGCTTTAATCTTGTTCACAATTTTTACCAACAGTTTCATAACGTTGTTTAGTTTCAGGAAATTTCCGCATAATGCTTTCTGATGGATAATGCAGTGGTAACAGAGAAATTGCGCAAAAGTTTCATCTTTACGACATTACGCCACCAGACCCTTATCACAACCCACCATAGCTGGAGCGCCATCGGTTATCAAGCCTATCATTTTCGATATTGGAATTTTCTCGGAAGAAATAATATTTTTTAAATAAGAAAACAACTCCTGTCCAGCAGTGTGTCCTTTTAGTGGAATGAACTTCAAAGTTCTTTTTTAATCGTAAAATCACTAAAAACCATCCTGACGAACACAGTCATCTGGGCAGTGTCAACGACATCCGTTAATTCATCCAGTTGAAGTGAAAAATAAGTACAGTTATCTAAGTCAGTTCTTAACTGAAAAAAAAATATCATTGCTTATTACTTCTACACGTCTCATCACTGTATTAGCAGAAAGTTGCATAGATTTTATAGCTAAAACTATTTCGTATTTATTTCTAAAGTTGGCAAATAACGAACCAGCAGCTTCTAAAAATGCCTGTGTTCTCATTTCCACGTCTTCATAAGGTTTCTTTTTTTGTGCAATTATGTGGGACACACGGTAGGATGCTTCAATTGCAGCCTTATTTTTGTCGACTGTTCTTAAAAATATTGATTGTTGTCCAATTAACTGTTTTTTTAACTGTTTCAGTTTTTCCTTTCTGGCAGCAGAATGTAGTGGGAATGATTTTTCAAAATTATAATGTACAATTTTATGATGTCTCTCAATATTTCCTTTTTTAGCAACGGAGACCGAAGTATTACATAACAAACACACATTTTTATCTTTAACTTATGTAAAAAAGTATTGTTCTTCCCATTCCTAATAAAAGTGGTGGTCTTTACCTTCTTACAACTGCTTGCTATAATATTATTTTTGTTGTTCTCTACTAACCCAACCGCTGGACGTTGGTTACGCGTTCAGTTTTAAACTAAGCGCAATGTCGCCGCGCCGTGCGTATTTATCCCGTTCAAAGCAATCCAGATCGTTCTCGAACACTAACGCGCTGGTCCGGCTGGTCGGTTCTATAAATGCCGATTCTAGTTTGACGGCGTCAGCGGCAGATCGCTCACCGCAACGTTGCCGCTGTTTATGTTTAATATTATGACAATTAGATTTTTTTGTGGAATTTTCGGAAGCTTCTCTGACTTTTGCAGTTTGTATTTTTTAAATTAAAATCGTTGTGAGAGCTACCAGAACTGCTTCCGTGAGCTACTGGTAGCTCGCGATCAACATGTTGGCGACCACTGTTTTAGAGGTTATAACTTCGTTTTCAATACCATTTATACCAGCGGACACCTACCTAATAGTTGGTCTAATTCACTGTTTATAGCTCTACCTAAGAAGACAACAACAAAAACCTGTGCTGATTTTCTGATGAAACCATCAGTTTGTTAAACCACTTATTGAAAATTTTTCTGAAGATAATACATGGATGACACTCAGTTTGGTTTTCGTAACGGGTTTGAAACGAGAGGGGCACTGTTTGGAATGAACGTACTTGCCCAAAGATGTCGAGATATATCTGTAGACATATACTGTTGTTTTATTGAATTCCAAAAGGCATTTGATCGTGTTAAGCACTCTATATTGATCGAAGCTGAAAGAGGGGTTTGGGGCGAACTATACAATCACTATTGTGATTGTATTTGCTTCTTTGATGCCTGAAAATGTCATTTTTCATTATCTTAATTTGCCCGGTTTCCCACAAGTTATATGTTTAATGAAAACTACTTTTTGAGGGTTAATCGCTCGCTTAGTAATACATTGTCTATAATTCAAAGAATAAAAGAATCCTAATCTATCAATTCTACTTTGAAAGAATCAATATTGTTTACTTTCTTTTTACCGTAAAGTTGAAATTGTTGAAATTTTAAATTTATATAAAGGCATATTTACACAATATTAGTGAATATTTAGTATATTTTTAAATGCATATTTTATGTCTATTTTATTCATTTTTTAGGGCATATTTAGTTTACATTTACCCACAAAGTATTTTTATTAACATTTAGGCAATAAATCGATTAAAGTTAAATGAAATAAGCCGTATTGTATTCTGGTAAATAAATATTGATATAGATACAAGGTATATGCATAACGATAAATTATTTAGATCAATAAGAGGAATTAGAATTAACAATTAAACAGCCCCATTAAATTTTAATGAGGTTTATCATTTGGTAAGCTCAGTTAACCTGTTATATATTCAGATCTAATTTTCAATTTGATTGAAATTGGGAGAATTTAATCAATATACATAACGATCTATTCAAATATTTTCAATTGATGAAAACAGTGGAAAACATGACAATATTAATTGATTATTATGCACTGATCAATTCTAAAAAGCTTTTACAAAGTTAAAAACTTTACAATGAAATAAAAGCTTCTAGTGTAATTTTTATATAATTAATGAAACATGATTCAAATTCATCGGAAGTCAAAAAGGCAATACAGCAAGCCAAAAACAATAAAGCACCTAGACCAGATCAAATCCCTGCTGGGCTACTTAAACTTTTGGATGAGGAAAGCATTGCCTGCTTAACCACTTTCTTCAACAAAATTTACAACGAAGGAAAAATACCAGATGATTGATTAGAGTCACTGTTTATAACATTACCAAAGAAAAGCAGGCCCACCAAATGCAGGGATTTTAGACTAATCAGTTTGGTAAGTCTTCTCGAAAGCTTTTACTTGATGTTATCAAGCAGCTCGCGAGCAGCATTTGCTCTCACAAGGACTGCCACATTTGTCAGCATTGTCCATGGAATTTTTAGTATACGTCTGTGCAGCCACATTTCAAAGGCCTCCAGACGATTAATGGTGGATATTTTTAATGTCCATGCTTCGACACCGTATAAAGAGGACTGACCAAATGTAGCATTTAACCATACGCTTTCGAAGTTGAAGTTTCAAGTTATCATTACAGAAGAATGACCTCATTTTTAAAAATGTCGTGCGGGCTATCTCGATTCTACATTTTATCTCTTGATCTGGATCTAGTTGTTCAGTAATATGGCAATAAAGATATTTAAAACTGGACACTCTTTGAATTATATGACCATCAACATATAATCGTGCATCTTGATGTGCTAAACGGCTAAACACCATGTGTTTTGTTTTTGAACAGTTTATGTTTAGGCCAAACTCTCTTCCCACTGTATCAATGGCATTTAAAAGGCATTGTAATCCATTCATGTCATCACTTAAAATAACTGTATCGTCTGCATATCTAATTGTATTTATCAGAATTCCATTAACTTTCACGCCCCATTTCAAATTATGCAGCGCTTCTTTAAATATTCTATCTGAATATAAATTAAATAACAGTGAGGATAGTATAGATTGAATTATAGACAATGTATTACTAAGCCAGCGACGAACCCTCCAAAAGTAGTTTTCATTAACCATATAACTTGTGGGCAACCGGGCAAATTAAGATAATGAAAAATGACATTTTCAGGCATCAAAGGAGCAAATACAATCACAAAAGTGATTGTATAGTCCGCCCTAAACCCCCCTTTCAGCTTCGATTAATATAGAGTGCTTAACACGATCAAATGCCTTTTGGAAGTCAATAAAACAACAGTATATGTCTACAGATATATCTCGACATCTTTGGGCAAGTACGTTCATTCCAAACAGTGCCCCTCTCGTTCCAAACCCGTTACGGAAACCAAACTGAGTGTCATCCATGTATTACCTTCAGAAAAATTTTCAATAAGTGGTTTAACAAACTGATGGTTTCATCAGAAAATCAGCACAGGTTTTTGTTGTTGTCTTCTTAGGTAGAGCTATAAACAGTGAATTAGACCAACTATTAGGTAGGTGTCCGCTGGTATAAATGGTATTGAAAAACGAAGTTATAGCCTCTAAAACAATGGTCGCCAACATGTTGATCGCGAGCTACCTGCTACATGTACACATAGGATGAAACTGTGTTTGGCAGGGGTTCACAAGAGATAGGGTCGTGCCTTGTGCATACCGCGTAACTAAAGTAATAGCATACAGTTATTCGTGTGGGGGCCAAAATAAAAACAAAAAGTGTATTTATGTATTTAGTGAAAGCCACCCACATTAAAGAAATACATCACAAATTCCTTGAGCCAGGTCACACTTATATGGAATCTGACAGGAATTTTGCTTTGATTGAAAAAAAAAACAAAAAAAGAAATCCTCAAGTTTTTATTCCCGACCACTGGAGAAACGTTATCGCAAGTTCTTGCAAAAAATTTATAGTTCACATGACAAAGGAAATGTTTTTTTTTGTTTGAAGGACTTAACAAGCTTATAGAAGATCCAAAAAAGACACAGAAGGAAGAACTCTTTAATTTAGAGATATCGCATACTTTAGATATGCAAAAGACTGACTCATTTTTGTTTGAATTTAAGCCAGTTTTAAATGATACAGAACATTCCTAAAATGTTTATGCGGGTCCAACTTATCTGGACGGCCATCGCTTTGTATTAGTGAAACTTTACGCAACTTAACGTAAGTTCAGTGCCAATTAAGCTTGAAAAATGAAAAAATCTGCAAACTCTTTTGAATTATATACCTCCAGTGTACCATGCATTCTATACGAATATAAAACACGAAGGTGCGGCGACAAAAAATAAAAATAAAAAAAGATCACACATCAGAAGAAGCAATGGAGCCGGGACCGAGTGCAGTTGATTAAGTTACAGAAGAAAATGAAAACGAAGACGATGTGATCAGTTCTGACTACGAATAATTTTTTTGTTTTTGAAAATTTAGTTGTAGATTTCTATTGTATCTTAATGGTACTTCCAAAAATGTTCTGTTTATTAATAAAATTGGTTTGAAACTTTACTTTTTGTATTTAACAATAAAACGCTGAAAACTTTGTTTTCAAACTTCCACAAAATTTATTTTAAATATTATCACTACAGCTGTTTCGACTGATTGCCTTTCTCAACTGATCTATTTTGGCTTGGGTTTACAAATTTATAGTCTCTAATGAAATAGGTTGAGGAGGGGAGAACTGTTTGTCTCAAGTTGGTCATTCAGAATTATATCTGTGTTTTTTAATTTGTTGATTTCCATAGATTCTAACAAAGATAGCTTAAGGCCTTTATTTTGGATGTGAAGAATTTTAAATTTGTCATTAAAAGAATGATTATGATCTAGAAGGTGAAGTCGAATCTGTTTTTCTATTCTTGAAAGCCCTTTTATTTTCAAGAATAGAAAAACAGATTCGACATACGCACTTCAATCTTTGTTAAAATCTATGGAAATCAACAAATTAAAAAACACAGATATAATTCTGAATGACCAACTTGAGACAAACAGTTCTCCCTTCCTCAACCTATTTCATTAGAGACTATAAATTTGTAAACCCAAGCCAAATTGATCACTTGAGAAAGGCAATCAGCCGAAACAGCTGTAGTGATAATATTTAAAATAAATTTTGTGGAAGTTTGAAAACAAAGTTTTCAGTGTTTTATTGTTACATAAAATGAATTTCCATCAAGTAACGGTCGAATCCATCAACTTTTTGTATTTATTTACTTTTCCTTGCTTAAACTACATGAAAAAATGTGTTGGTGCGAAAACGGTATCAGTGCATCAAATGCAATTTTTTAACTGAATTAAACCCTTTATCAAATATATTATTTTATCAACAAAAACATAATTTTACTTTAGAATTTTTAAACATTTTTTATTAAACTAACGGGTTGTACATAATTTTAAAAATGTAAATTACTTTGGAAGTCATTTTCTCAAAACTAACTTAGACGTACTTATAGCTTTTCTGCTCCAACCCCTTCAATTATAACAACACTTAATTAGCTTAATATATTTTTTTTTAAATACCAATGCTTAGGTCGATAAGTACTTATAGCCATTTACATGCATTCGGTGATGCAAAAAAATATCGTGTAATGTATTAATTCAATTATATAAATAAAACGGTGAATATAAAGTAAAATTAAAAGATAAAGTTGATTTAAGTCTTAATCGTTGATGCGAACTAGAGGCGAAAAATTTAAGACTTCAAATAGATTAGTTACTAAAACTGCCGTTAAATTATTTACGTTCCAAACGTACAGTACATAGGAATGAATTAGAGACACTTATCTTTATGCAACTCCAGACAGAGAATACTTGATACATACCCCATTAACGGCCATAAGCGATTTACTGCTCCCAATCAATGGTAGTTTGTAAGCCACTTACATCAATAAGATTTCCTTATGAAAATGGGCGATCGGTAAGATTTACCTTCCAATTTCCCTATTTTTTTTTGTTCTCGAGGTTTATTTTATAGTCTTACTTGTGTTTTTCCTATTTACTAGGTACGGCTAAAAAAAGGTTCTTATAAGTTTTTAAAATTTTTTTTCGTGGATACAAGGTGAGACAGACCGGTTTATCAAGATACTGCTGGTTACTCTTCCACGCATATGGAATAATCACCACAAACAATAAAATTGAAAATAATATTTGCGTGATAAATCTCTAGCATTGGCTTCACTAAATTTGAATTATTATCAAATAAAAAGTAAATAATTTATCTATATGTGGTTCCTACATATTTAAACTGTACAAAAATGTACTCACCAGACGACTGTTTTCATAGTTTTATTTAACTAGAGTTGGCTGAATTCTCATTTAAATATTTCCACATCCTTATTTCATTCATTTTATTAATTGTGCCTCTCGTCTGCAGATTTTGTTTTCTACTTAATATCGTTGGTGTTTTATTCCCATCTAGTTCTGCTTCAAATCGCTGGCCAAGTAGCACTGATCTTCAAACAAGGCGTTCAGTTCAATAGTTGTCCATATAATTAGAGTTCTTTTGTTTGCTCGATACATTAATTGATATGGAAATGGCTAAGGTTCCGGGAGCGTATTGCTAAAAAATGAAAAAAATAGCAAACATTTTAATTTTTTAATTTCATCAAAGGTTCACCTCGGATTTGTTCTGATATTTCGATTTCTAGACTCGAATATCTATATACTATGAATATTTCTGCAAAAAATAAAATTTGTCTAAACTCTCAATTCTTAATCTAATTGAAATGGCAGTTTTTTTAAAACACCGTATGGTACTCGTCGGATATTTTTCTTAAGTCAATTAAATTTTGGCTACCACTACTCAATTAAGTTTAATCTACACGAAATCTAGTTTGTTGCCATCTTTTTCTACATCAACTTTTTTTTATAATAATAATAATAATAATAATAATGTTTATTAATTCCATATACATTGTATAAAAGAACAATAATTTAAGTATGTTATTTACACATCGAAAAATAAACATCTGGTACTACCCGTTAAAACCAAAATGGTCGAGCACGGGCGTCGTGTGTGCATTGTGTATTTGATACATTAACAATCCAATAGGTAAACTACATATAAATAATAAAATAATTCCAATTATACAATAATTTTATATTTCAGTTTGTATAACGTATTTTTATAATATTTTGATGATGAATACTATACTTATTTTGATTTTATAACTTTCAGGTAAGCAAAACTATTACTAAACTATTACTATTATGACTGAACTATTAGTTGTTTAATCCATTAAATTTTGTATATAAAAGCGATCCAAATTGAGAATATATTTTTTAAATATTGATTTTATCATTACCAGTGAGTTGAGAGTAGTTAGGTATATTTTATATTTATCAGGTAAGGCATTGAATATTCTTGGAGCTTGATAGAGGACGTATCTTTGACCTAATCTTTTTTTGCTACTTCCAGTTTTAACATGTTTATTTGTTTTATTGCGGGTTTCATAGGGATGGCATAGTTTATGCAGTATATGTTTTCTATTATATATGTAGACTAACATGGAATACATATATATTTGTCTTGTATCCATTACTTTGGCTTCAATAAATAGAAGATGACTTGAGTAAGTACGTTGTTTATAGAATATTATTTTTAGTATTCTCTTTTGTAAAATATCAACTTTTTTTAAGTATGTTTTTAATACACCACCCCAACCAAGTATTCCATATCTAATTCTGGACTCAACAAGAGAATAATATAATATTTTTAAATATTTTACATCAATTATTGATTTTATATATTTGAATTTTGGAACTAAAGCTCTCAAGCATTTTGCCAGTTCATTCAGATGCTTATCCCATCTTAGATGTGAGTCTATAGTTATACCCAGATATTTTATATTAGAGGCTGTTTTTATCGTTATGTTATTTTCCATGTATTTAATGTTTATATGGTTAAATGAAGGTAGTGATACTTTGTTACTACAAAATGGAATAACAAACGTTTTTTCAAAGTTAATTGTTAATCCTTTATAATTGAACCATTGAACTATCTTAAACATATCAACTTCAATTTTGCTTTTTAAATCCTTCCATGTGTCTGCACTATACAAAATAGCAGTGTCATCGGCGAAACTGATTATTTTTCCTTCGGTGTTTATATTATATAAGTCATTTACATGTATGTTAAATAGTAGTGGACCTAAAACTGTTCCTTGGGGTACACCACATTGTAGGATAAGCTGATCACTGTAAGTGTTATTTATCTTCACAATTTTTTGTCTTTTGTATAAATAACTTTGAATTAACTTATGTGAAATTCCACGTACTCCGCACGCTTCCAATGCTTCTAGAAGTTGCGGATGGCTGACCGTATCAAATGCCTTTGCTAAGTCTAGAAATACACAGGCAGTAGGTTTATTATTGTCAACTCTATCATATATGTTATTAACAAGTTCTGTAATTGCATCACTTGTAGAAATACCTTCGCGAAAACCAAATTGTGAAGATGATATAATATTATGTTTGTTGAAAAAGGTAGTTAGTCGGGATTTAAGTGACTTTTCAAATATTTTTGCCAATGTTGTGATTAGTGAAATAGGTCTATAGTTAGATAAACTACGCTTATCACCCTTTTTAAAGATAGGTGTTATAATAGTTTGTTTAAACTTATCCGGACACTCCCCTGTTTCAAATATTAGATTTATTAATTCAACTAATGGTTTTTTGATTTGTCCATTTATATTTATTATTGTTTGAGAGGTGATTTTGTCAATTCCCGGAGACTTCTTATTCTTTAAATTGTTTATAATACTTTCTATTTCACTTTCTGAGACCGGTGTCAAATATATTGAATGGCTTGAATATTTATATGTGGGAGTATATGATTGTGGTGGTATTATTTTTTTAGCATATGTTTTCCCAATTTCTGTGAAATAACGAACAAAAGCATTTGAGATGGTTGTATTGTCTTTAATAATAGTTTCATTTTCTGTAATTATTTCTGGAATATTTCTTTCTTCTTTTGTATTTTTCAAATGTTTTATTATATTCCATAAATTTTTAGATATATTTTTGTTTTCCAAAATCTGATTTCTGAAATAGTCTCTTTTGGCGCTTTTTAATAATTTATTGAGCTGATTTCTGTAATTAAGATAATTAGTTTTTTTATCTATATTATCTGGATCTTTGAAGTATATGTGATAGAGTATGTTTTTAGTATTTATAGATTTCACTAATCCAGCTGTTATCCAAGATTGACGCTTTAATTCGTGCTTTTTGGATTTTCTAATATAACTGTTCCTCTCTATAAGTTCACTAAGAATGTTACACAATAAGTTACATTTTGCGTTCACATTTTTTAAATCATTATATTCTTTCCAGTGGTAATTTTTTTAGATCATTATTTAATTTCTTGTAGTCTATTACTTGATATTCCTTAGGTACTTTGTTAAAATTTTGCTTTAGATCGAGCGGCATACATATAACGGTTGCTTTATGATCAGTTATACAAGTTTCTACAACGGTTGCTTTATAATCTTGATTACACTGTTTTATTACTTTAACAAATATATGATCCAGACAGGTTTTGGATTTACCTTGTATTCTAGTGTATTTGTTGATCATAGATTCAAAATTGTAGTCGTACATTAAGTTAAGATATGCAAAAACGTTCTCATCAGAGTTGTCTTTAATATTAATATTAATATCTCCAAGTAATATATGGTAGTCGATCTGTTCAGTTTTTGTTTGTTCTAGATATTGTTCTAAATTCTGAAGAAACTCTTCTACATTAGTAGAAGGAGAACGGTAAACACAAGTGACTAAGCATCGTTTGTTAGTTTTGAGCGTAATAAATACTTGGATTACTTGACAATGTCCGATCATTAGTAAGTTGTGAGAATATACAATTTTCTTTTTTATAAACACCGCTACTCCATCATTTTTATTGAAATTGTAATCTGTATGTACAAAAGTATAATTTTCGTTATCATAATATTTAACATCACAAAGTTTAAATGTTTCTGTCAGTACGATGAGATCAAAATCCATATTTAGTTGGTGTAATACAATATTGAATTCGTCAAAATTTTTTGTTAGACTCCTAATATTTTGGTGAATAATTGTGAGGTTAGATTCATTAGTTCCTAGTTTAACAAAATTATTTAATTGCAATATATTATCTAACTCGTGTGTATCAAACGGTTCAAAGTCTACATCTCGTATAAACTGATCCATGATATACGTTCTACAAACCTTTATGTATATGACAACAAATATAAATAAATCACACTTATTCAATTAAACAAAAAAAGACAAACGACAACAAATTAAAAATCAAAAATATAAAGACAATTAGAACAATATAAATAGCGTTAAGGTAATAATTTATTTATTCGATGCAGAGTTATGTCGTGTTTTATATGTTGTTTTATTTTTATCTGTACCACCGGATCTTTTGATTGGAGTCGTCTTTCCACTCTTTGCTGTTGTTGACGATGTAGTATTCAGCGATGCCTGGTGTGAAATAATGTTTTTTGTAATCAATTCTCTAATATTCTTGTGATAATTACGTTTCTTTATCTTAAATGTAATATAAAAAAGATAAAAAAATTAAAGTATTTATTTAATTGTATACAGTTTATTTAAAAAATTTTTGTATAAACTAAAACAATAAATTAACAAAAATTAAAATTTACAAAAATAAACCTATGAATACACTCTCTTTTCATCAAAGATAATTCAGTGGTTACGACTGTGAGCAGTTTAGTGCCACCATAAATTCAACCTAAAACTTTCCCTCTTGGTCAACTAGTCCACCAATTGTAAATACATCTCTTACTCGCTATCCCAAAACATCCACTAATCTAACAGTAATACATCAATTATACCATGAAATAATATCCCTATATCCAATTTCTGAACATATCTAGACTGATGCATCAAAAACTCAATCAGCACTAGCAGCGGGTTACATACATGGAGCAGACCCTTTTAAAATACTACTCACTCTGAGTGGTACTGAGAAGCACTGGCTATCTTGGAGGCACTGAAAGTTTACAGAAGAAAATCCGCACCTCATTATATTATAATATCTGACTCATTAAGTACACTAAAGCTTTACAGCAATTAGTATTTATCAAATGAAATTATAATGCTAATAAAAAATGGACTCAAACAAATATCAACAAAGAACAAAGAAATATCTTTTTTATGGGTGCCATCACACGGGAAACGAAGCAGTGGACCAACTTGCGAATGAAGCTGCACTAGATAAAAGCATCCCTGTGTCATACATGTTAACAAGAAACAATCATAAAAGCTCTATTAAAAAACATATTTACCAACTTATGGTAAAGTAACTATAATTCCACATCCAACAAATTAAATGATGTTATAGAAACTGTTGGCCTCACCTTACCACTCCCACTCAAACGTTATAAACAAGTGATAATAACTCGACTACGATTAGGATATTCTATACCAACCAATATTTACTTAAAAAATACAGAAGCCATCCCTTTCTGCCACAACTGCAAGATCAAAATCACTCTGAAACATATCAGAATTGTGAGAATGCAAAATATACACCCAAGAACGAAGAAAAAATAACCTCTCTACCAACATGAAGGATCTACTAAGCTGCCAATTCAACCAAGTGCTAAAATATTTGAAAGACATTAAATTTTACAGTATTTAATAGAATAAATTTAAGTTATATATACACTGTAAGAAATTCAATACTTGTTTTTGTTTTTGTATCCCCTGCTAATAACTCTTAGTAGTTGATGCAGAATCATTTTTGTTTAAACAAATAAAAGAAAAAAGAAATAAAATAATAATTATTGAAGGGTTACGTTTGTTTCAAAATATTTTTTCAGTGTACTGCTTCATTCCTTTGTATATTAAGAAATTTTCAAGTCACCGCTTCTCGCTTTGCTGTATAAAGAGGCGGTATCCTCCATTTTCACTAGAAATGGAAATTATCCATTAATTATTTGAACGGATGTGCCTGCCAGATATTCTTGCCATTTTGTTCCATTTCCGTTGAACTCCACGGTTTGATGTTTGTGTGTTTATTTGTGATGTTTCCCTAATTTTACAACCATTTATTAGAGGCAATTTCTAGGGAAAATTAGAAACTTACATTGTGGCGAAAAGGGAGCTGTGACAACAGATCGATTAAGGTTAACTTGTATATAGGAAGCACATTTGGGAAAGGAAAGACATCATAAGTTTAAACTTAAATGTTACTCCGATATTTATTTAGGTACTTAACTATTCCGCGGAGATTTGACAAAGGAAGAGTAAATTTCAATATATACCTAACTTGCTAACACTAAAAACAGTTTTCAGTTATTTTTATTAAATTTTTTCTCAGAATAACTAACAGCAAGTCTTACCTTATTTATTAAATAAATTAACCCTTTTGTTTATCAATTAAATTTCTTTAAGTTAAATATGAAATCTGAAATTTGCAACAAAACGAGAAATTTTAAAACTAGTTTTACATTTTTAAAATGCATAGTTTGCACATTACAAAATCTCCTCATTTAAAGACATCGTGAGCCAATGGAGTGAAAATTTAAAAAACAAAATTCTACATACTGACAAAGAACCAACACAAGTATTTTATTTAACCCATTACCGCAGAGATTAATCAATCTTTAATGTTTTTTTTTTTTATTTAGAATTTCCGCATCAACCATTAAAGGTTATTAGCGGGTTTTACAGATTTTACAGTTGTTATTACAAATACAAATTTACTAATTACAAATTGCGTATTAAATTACACATAATAAATTACAAATTACAAAGAGATACATGAATCGCTTATTTATGAAAGGCCTCATGTCACTTTTTTTCAAATTATCGTTTAACTTAGAAAATGATAACCCATATGTTCACACGTCGTTTGCTTATGAAAAGCCTCATGTCTTGTTATTCTTTTACCAGATATATTGGATTAAAATTATTGTTTATTTATGAAAAGCCTCGTGTCAATGACAAGAGACTTTTCATAAATAAAAGCACTGTCGGCAACATTGCGCGGTCAGCTAATTGTTGACAGATATTCACTGTTTGGGAGATTAATAATTAACCTCTTGTTGTTTTATGTTATAATTAACTGTTAAATAATAAAATAAAATATTTCTCTTCAGTTATTGTTAAAGTGATTTAATTTATGTTTTGAAATAATGTCAGCGAGTGAAAGTGTCGTTGAAATAAAAGCAGATAGTAAGAGGCGAAAGAGGGGTGTTCGTTACCAAGAAGAATATAAGGTTAATCGAATTAAGAAAACTGGATGTCGTGGTGAAGAATATATAAATTACAGAGGAAATGTTGTTGAACTACGCAAAATAGGATTACCATGCTCGTAAGTTATTTTTTATCTTATAATGTACTATTTTAGACAGGAAATAAGATAATAATTAGAAGTCAGTTTTAAAACCTAGCTTAATTCCCCAACAGTATTATTTTTCAAATGTTGAAGATGCAGATTGAGATGTTTCGAAAAGTTATGTGAAGAGGACAAAGTTGAAATTATATGCACAGGAATAAACTTTTCAGACAAAAATGAGCAAGACCTTTTTATCAGTCCTTAATACGTACAGAAGAAAAGGTCAAGATTAAAACAAAACACTTCCGAAGATGAAGCTGAAGATGTTTTTTTAACCCCAAACATTCTGTTGAGCATAAAAGTTCTTTTAAATTATGTGCCTTGCTTCGTCCGAAAAGGATCAACATCTGCAAAAAGGCACCGGTATTAGGTGAAAAAAGAGTAAGAAGACTGCAAGATCTTCTTGTGAAAGGTAAGTCTCCTAGAGATTTAAGAGGCCAACAGAATAAATCTTGTCAAAGAAACACATTAAGTCATTTCCACTGAAAACAAGTTACTATTCTTTTAAGGAAATAAAATATCTAGATGCTAAGCTGGACATAAAAAAAATGTTTAATTTGTTTTAAGAGAAGTATAACGAGTTAAACGTAAAGTATAGTTTTTACTAATAAACTTTTCAAAGAACATTTCAATTATAAAATTTGTTTGAATGTTAATAAGTCCTTAATAAAACAGCAAAACGAGTTGCAGTTGCGCAGCTACTTGTGCATAAGAAGCTTAGCAAAAAGGTTTTATTCATCCCTTCGACAGACGAAAGAATACTGTACCGAACATGAAAATGCGATGCTTTTATGTTTTGATTATATGGCAAACATATCGCTTCCCACGATTCCAGTGCAGGAAATATACTACCTTAGACAACTGTCCGTCTATCCGTTTGGCATACACAATAGTAATAATGGCACTGCAACATTTTATTTATACCACCAGGGATTGCTGGAAAGGGAAGTAATGAAGTTTGCTCTTTCTTGAAGAAGTATATTGACGAGAATGTTCCAGCTAATGTAGATGAATTGTACTTATAAACAAGATAACTTGTCCTTACAGGACAAAATAAAAATCATACGATGATTAGGTTTTTAATGCAACTTACAGATAGTGAAAGATTCAAAAAAGTTTCTATAGACTTCCAATAAGGAGTCACTCCTATTTGCCATGTGACAGTGTCTTCGGCCTTGTAATACGAAACCTAAGGAAACATGATAGATTCTACACTTTGAAAGATATAACAGAAAATAATACTTTCATCTACAAAACAGATGAAATTTACTGTGGATTTAGTGGAAAAATGCAAATGTTTTGGACATTCAAAGTTGGTGGCTCAAATTTTACAAGAAAAATACTGTTTCAGAAGAAAGTAAAATTGAAAAAAACAAAAAAAGGAAATGTTTACTATTTCTTCCTACCATGAATTTACTTGCGAAAGATTTAAAAAAGAAGTGGTTGTTGTATCTGATTTTATAGGTGAATGTATTAGCCTAACCTTCAAATTATTATCTAATCCACTGTCTATTGCTGAGCCATCCTCCCCTTCCTCGGAGGCAAAAAAACTTATGAATCAAAGGTACCAATCCATCAAGAAAAAATTAATGACCTGAAGAAACTTTTGCAGTATGTCTCTCAAGAACACAAGAGGTTTTACAATGAGCTTGCCTAATGGCGTACAGTTGCAACCAAAAAATGAGCAAAAATGTATAAATTGGCAATTAATTGTAGCTAATTGTATTGTCTTAACTGTTTTAATAAAGTAATATTATTTATATATAAACACGGTGTAAATTCATCCACCAATCAAAACTTTCCCCGTAAAACAACACTTTTGTTTATGAAAGGCCTTTTGTCAGCTATTTTCAATAATAAAAAAAATACAATATTGATTTTAAAAAGTGTCACTAACATGATCTATTTTGAGTTTTGAGGTCCTTAAAATGTTTCAAAACATCAGAAAAGTATACAATCGTTTTTTATAAAACTAAACAATTTTTTCTTGTTTTCCAAAATTTACATTTTGTGACAAGAGGCCTTTCATAAATAAGCGATTCACATATAATATAACTTAAATTTTGTGTAGTAAACGTAATGTCCTTAAGGAATTTGATTGTATTAGATAAATACTGTTTAAAATATCTTTAAGTTTCTTTGCTTCTTCTGGTACGTTGTTGATGGCTCTTTTTGATTTTGCCGGATTTTTCGTAGGAATAAAGAGGACATTCAATCAATACATGTTGAACAGTTATTGGACATTCACAATAGGAACATTCAGGTGGTAGTTCTTTTGTTATGAGATGCTGGTGAGTTAATGCTGTGTGTCCAATTCTTGGTCGGTTTATAATCACTTGTTGCCTTCTGTTTTCTGGAAATTGTAGTTTAGTGCCAATTCTAGTTTTTACGTTTTTAAGGTTAGCCTTAGTAGAATTCCTCATTTGTTGCCAATTTTTTACACAGTGCTGTTTAATATTGAGCTGGATATCACTGAATGGAATTGTAGTCATAATTTCAATTTGCTCGTCAGTAGCAGCTTTCTTTGCTAATTCATCTACTTTTTGATTTCCTGCGATACCTGAATGTGATGGTACCCAGAGAAATGTAACGTTCACGTGTCTGTTTTGTAGGTGATTAAGTGCTAATTGTATTTGTTGCAGGATAGCATGTACTGGATATATTTGCCTTAAGCTCTGAAGAACAGATAAAGAGTCAGTAATGATAAGAAAATCTGAGCTTGCATGACTCTTACACATGTCTAAAGCCTTTAAAATGGCGATTGCTTCTCCCGTGAAAATGCTGCAGAATTGAGGGATGCGAACTGCATATTCAGACTTTCCTAGAATAAAGGCCGCTGCGTGTCCGTTTTCAGTTCTTGTCGCATCGGTAAAAATCTTGTTATGGCCAGTGTATTCTAATATCCGTTCTTGATATAATTTGTTAATGATTATGGGATTTGTGGTACTCTTTGGATAGGTCGTGAGGGATAGATCAATAGTGGGAAAATTAATAGTCCAGGGAGGTATAGTTCGTTGTGTACGGTAAGAATGTGTGAGCTGTTCCATGTCAAAACCGTATCTCGTTAGACGTTCTTTAAGGGGTGGATATTAATCTTTAATTTTGTATTATTTTGTGCAATATTATTAATGAACTGTGTTTAAATAAGAAAAACTTCATTAAATACTTTTTCTGAAATATTTCATTTTTGAGATATTAAGTATTGCCTTAAAGCAATATGTTGCCTTAATGACATTATAGTGTTAAATATAAATTTATATATATATATATATATATATATATATATATATATAAATATATATTAATGTGATATTAAAAGTCTGAGGTGCGCCAAGCAATTAATTAGCTAATTAATTAATCGATTAAACTTATTTAAATGATGCAATTATGATTCTATCACACTATTTAATTTTCTTATCTCAGGGTTATACTCGTGCTTCAAAATCTATGCTTTATATATGATAAGTGAGGTCCAAAGAATACCGGAATAATAAAAAACATATATGATAAAACATTATATATTGAAATAAAAATATATTGAAATAAAAATATATTTAAATAAAATTCACACTCAAATATCTTCAATAAAAATATCTCATATAATGATTATCAAAATTTTGTTCTACGTACGTAAACCTTCAAAAATTAATGATACATACAATATAAATTAAGATTTCAAATCAAAATTGTTGTTCTAAATCTCCTAATCAAAATATTCCTATCTTTTCTAAAGCAATTGTTAAACATATGTGTTGTTAATAAAAAAAAACTGACGAATAGTAAAACTATCTCTCTGATGATGAGTTGTCCAAATCCTTGTTCCTTGTAGCCTACACTATCTATTCTTAGCAGTCCCCTAGGTAATCAACAATCTTACAACAAATTGTTGCGAGCCTATCGTCTTTAATGATCTCCTTCAAATGCACGTATCGTTCAAATGATGCTAGCCTCTTCTCCTCTCGATAAACTGAATCTCTCGTTCTGGCCTGAACAGTGACTCTTGGAATATAAGTAGAAAAATATAACTTACAATATTTTACTGGATCAGCTTCTGTCAGATACACTAACTCCACGAAAAACTCACTAACATTCACTTCTACTACTTGCTACCTCTCGGGAACCACCAGAGAACAATCACTGTTCGCCTTGCACACTTGGAAAACAACTGATTATCTTTTTTCCCTCAAAAATCTAGCTAACTCTCATTTCTTACAAACCATCCCACTTTTTTCAATCTCCTCCAATCAAAGCTCGTCATACGTACCCCATCTCTTCATTCAGATAACAAACAACAATTTTTACCTACAATTATAAATTTCCTAAAATATACTAACATGCTAATCGGTTTCTACCCATTCTTAAGAACTAACGGAGACATACATTTTCTAAATATTCTATTGTATTGTCACTGTACAAGTCCATTTGACAAACCCGCTCGCATTGTTCATGGTTTCACTAATTTCATTCACGTCACTTTATAAAGAAAATAATTTATGCATATCTTTAAAATTTTGTTTACTACAGGTAATCCAGGATAATGCACTTTCATTTCTTCGAAATATCTTTATTAAATGGCAAACTATATGGCCTAGGAGACAAATTCGTTAAACTTCCCGTGCTCGAATTGGTATCACTAAAGTGTTATGATCATTTCGGCCTATCCCAGCCATCGTCAGACACTTGGGCTGATACAAATTCAAACTCGGAAAAAACGAATGTCTCCCAAATCTTTACTGCCGTGT
Source organism: Diabrotica balteata (assembly GCA_918026665.1). Lineage (NCBI taxonomy): Eukaryota > Metazoa > Arthropoda > Insecta > Coleoptera > Chrysomelidae > Diabrotica > Diabrotica balteata. Next base: position 29,240,562 of record OU898276.1, on the reverse strand, counting down.
AGTTAGCTTATAAAGGCACCCCCTACTTTGAAGGCCGTGAACGAAACGATATGAATCATCGTTTTCTGTATCCTTTATGCTATGCGAAATGTGTAAAGAATTAAATCTTTTAGCGAAAGCCGCTATCGCTTTATATATTAAATGGCCAACTATATGGCCTAGGAGACAAGTTCGTTAAACTTCCCGTGCTCGAATTGGTATCACTAAAGTGTTATGATCATTTCGGCCTATCCCAGCCATCGTCAGACACTTGGGCTGATACAAATTCAAACTCGGAAAAAACGAATGTCTCCCAAATCTTTACTGCCGTGTAGTTAGCTTATAAAGGCGCCCCCTACTTTGAAGGCCGTGAACGAAACGATATGAATAATCGTTTTCTGTATCCTTTATGCTATACGAAATGTGTAAAGAATTAAATCTTTTAGCGAAAGCCGCTATCGCTTTATATATTAAATGGCCAACTATATGGCCTAGAAGACAAATTCGTTAAACTTCCCGTGCTCGAATTGGTATCACTAAAGTGTTATGATCATTTCGGCCTATCCCAGCCATCGTCAGACACTTGGGCTGATACAAATTCAAACTCGGAAAAAAGTTTAAATGGCCATATAGTTGGCCATTTAATATATAAAGCGATAGCGGCTTTCGCTAAAAGATTTAATTCTTTACACATTTCGCATAGCATAAAGGATACAGAAAACGATTATTCATATCGTTTCGTTCACGGCCTTCAAAGTAGGGGGCGCCTTTATAAGCTAACTACACGGCAGTAAAGATTTGGGAGACATTCGTTTTTTTGCGAGTTTGAATTTGTATCAGCCCAAGTGTCTGACGATGGCTGGGATAGGCCGAAATGATCATAACACTTTAGTGATACCAATTCGAGCACGGGAAGTTTAACGAATTTGTCTCCTAGGCCATATAGTTGGCCATTTAATATATAAAGCGATAGCGGCTTTCGCTAAAAGATAAAAAATCTATAGTTTATTAGTCGAATTATTGGAATTATTATATTTTGTACTTTGAAATATATTAAGCAAACCAATATTATTTTCGATTTTACATAGCATAACAATATCTATCATTAGATATATATATATATATATATATATATATATATATATATATATATATATATATAAATTTATATTTAACACCATAATATGTCAAAACCACTCGAAGGTGCCGACATAAACAAGCGTTGCTCGCAAACACGCACGGTTTAACGCGTTTCAGCAATTATTGCATTGCAAGTTGGATTCCAAGGACCCGTCCTAAAATTCCAACCGTGCGTGGAGAAGTAGAAGTGTTGACAGTTCTATTTCCAGTTTAACAAACAGAGAACGAAAAGAACGGGAAAAATTTACTTTCCGGATTACCTTTCCACGTTTTGGGTATTTTATTTAACTAGAACGTTTACAAAGACGTGACGCTTTTCATATAATTATAAAATTTTATAAGGAATAATTATTATTATATACTTTTGATGTATACACTGTACACCAAAATTCACAAATAATTTTAAGATTATTATTTATATATATATATATATATATATATATATATATATCTTATATATATTTATATATATATATATATATATATATATATATATTATATATATATATATATATATATATATATATATATATATATATATAATATATATATATATAACAAGCGAGTCTTCTACAGCTGGCGCCGCTTCTCGCATCCTAATTTCCAGCGTTAGATCTCTGCCGGTCATTGCATCGTCGACATCGTCTCTCCAGGATCGTCTTGGTCTACCTCGTTTTCTTCTAGTTGGAGTGGTCGTTCATTCTTCTATTTTTTTTTGCCATCTATTTTTCGGCATTCTCTGAAGGTGTCCATACAAGTTCAGTCTTTTGGCTTCGATTGTGTCTATTATGTCTAGATCGCTTTCCATTTCTTTTTGAATATCTTCGTTCCTCACCCTATCAAGTCTAGTGAGCTGGCAACATCGTCTCCAGTAGTTGATTTCCATGGCCTTAATTTTTTATTTGTTTCTTTGGTTTATTTCCCAGAGTTCGGCACCGTACAGTCCAATACTTTCTATTATTGTTTTATAAATTCTTCTTTTATTTTCTTGTGTTATTTTTAGCTGTGTAGCTGTCTGGTGGCTGATCTAGCTTGGCCAATCCTGGAATGTATTTCTTCGCTACTTCCTGCTTTTGATGTTATTTGGACTCCCAAGTATTTAAAATTGTGTGTTGGTTTTATAGTTCCCATTTCGATTTGTAGGCTTTCTGGTTTCTCTCCTACAACTAAGTACTTAGTTTTTTGTAAATTAATTGTAAGGCCTCATTTGGTGTACTCATCTTCCAGTTTTCTATAACTGGATAATAAATATAAATTAATCCATTTAGCAGTTTGGCTTAAACACATATGAATTTTTAATGTTAGGATGTCAATAGAAAATGAGATCTTGACGGTATTTATTGATATGTTAATATGTAACAATAAATGTTACTTAATTTGTCAATACCTGATCTTCTATTTACACATTTTTTTATTTTTTGTATATGTGTCATTTCTAAAAATAACCGTTTCTGTTCATGTTTCTGCCTCTCTAGAATTGAAGCTTGTGAAAAATTAAATGTGTGATTTAGATTGATGGAGTGTTCAGCTAATGCACAAGCTTGTGATTTCTTAGTTTTTACATCACTTTTATGAGAAATAATTCTGCTGTGTAATGTTCGAGAAGTTTCTCCTATATAAACTTAATCACAGTCTGAGCAAGGTATTTGATACACAACTCTAGAAAATTTCTGTGCATTGCCGAAAATACATAAACCAACTTTCTCAATGAGACCAATAATCTCTTCAATAGATTCTCCCAACAGTAAATTAGCAAATTTTATAACATTAATTTTAACAAATGCATATAATTTCAACAACGACTTAGTAATTAAAGATTCTTTTGTTTTTAGTAATTTTATAAATGATAGAAAAATTCCAGAAACATACATTTTAGTAAGTTTTGATGTGGTATTTTTATATACTAACATTCCTTCCTATCTAATTCTAAACAGTATAGAAAAACACTGGAATGAGATATAATCGCACTGTACATTAAATTTAAATACATTAAAAGAAATATTATATTTTATTTTTGATACTAATATATGCAAATTTAATAACAGTTATTACAAACATCAGGCACTCCATGGGAAGCTCTTTATCACCTATCATTTGCAATTATGCTCTTGATGATCTCATTGAGGAATGTTTAAAAATAATACCTTTTCATATTCCATTTGTTAAACGTTTTGTAGATGATTTGATCCTAGCTGTACCCAATGACAAAATAACTGACGTCTTAAATATTTTTAACAACCAATGTAGCCAATTACAATTTACTGCAGAAAGAGAACAAAATAACAGTCTCCCTTTTTTAGATATGATTGTCCATCGCACACATGACAATAGTCTTAAAACAGAATGGTATCGAAAACCAATTTCTAGCAATAGATTCATTAATTACTATTCCGAACATCCTACAAAAATGAAAATAAACTTAATTTTGGGGCTAAAAAGTAGAGTAACTAGAATAATTCATCCAACATATAGAGAACAAAGTTTAAAGAGACTAAAAAACATACTAATTGAAAATTCTTATCCCGTTGGCTTACTCAATAAATTAATTTTTAGTACTACAAACTCTCCAACCTCCATCACATTGATCAACAATACCAACAATAAAAAACAAATCACAGTAAAAATGGCAAATCAAGAAATAAACAATAGCCTGACAGTTAACATCTTAATACCAATAACACCACAAACTTTTGGATCTTTACCTTATATTCCATTTTTAACACCAAAACTTCTCAAATTATTTAAAGGATTAGAAAACATAAAAATTGCCACCAGAAATGTTAAAACCATAGTACATTTATACACTAAAACTAAAGATCCTTTAACAACTGATGAAAGTTCTAGAGTAGTGTATCAAATACCTTGCTCAGACTGTGATAAAGTTTATATAGGAGAAACTTCTCGAACATTACACAGCAGAATTATTTCTCATAAAAGTGATGTAAAAACTAAGAAATCACAAGCTTGTGCATTAGCTGAACACTCCATCAATCTAAATCACACATTTAATTTTTCACAAGCTTCAATTCTAGAGAGGCAGAAACATGAACAGAAACGGTTATTTTTAGAAATGACACATATACAAAAAAATAAAAAATGTGTAAATAGAAGATCAGATATTGACAAATTAAGTAACATTTATTGTTACATATTAACATATCAATAAATACCGTCAAGATCTCATTTTCTATTGACATCCTAACATTAAAAATTCATATGTGCTTAAGCCAAACTGCTGACTGGATTAATTTATATTTTTTATAGACAATTAAATAAATTATAATAAAAACTATTGTTACTGGTTTTGCTTTCCACATAAAGTAACTGTATTTTCATTCATATATGTCCATTAATCAAACCATGACAGTGACATATATAGTGACAATATAGTTATTTTTAATAAAAAATTTTTAATATATTTATAATGGTTTGTTTTGTGGAGTACAATAGTATTAACAACTGTAATCTCACGACTAGTAAGTAAGACAATTAACAATTTTAACTAGTTAATTTATATTTCTTTTTATAGATGTCTTGAAAAAGAATTAAATAAAATTCGAAAGCTTGACAGTAAGTCAAAGAGTTTTCTTTGTCTTGTGGGCCAAATAAACTGACTGCATCCTCAAAAATCATAATTTATATTTAAATCAACAGTCAAGAATACCACCATCTTATATATATATATATAATATATATATATATAATATATATATATATATATAAATTTATATTTAACACCATAATATGTCAAAACCACTCGAAGGTGCCGACATAAACAAGCGTTGCTCGCAAACACGCACGGTTTATCGCGTTTCAGCAATTATTGCATTGCAAGTTGGATTCCGAGGACCCGTCCTAAAATTCCAACCGTGCGTGGAGAAGTAGAAGTGTTGACAGTTCTATTTCCAGTTTAACAAACAGAGAACGAAAAGAACGGGAAAAATTTACTTTCCAGATTACCTTTCCACGTTTTGGGTATTTTATTTAACTAGAACGTTTACAAAGACGTGACGCTTTTTCATATAATTATAAAATTTTATAAGGAATAATTATTATTAGTGCACCAAAATTCACTAATAATTTTAAGAATATTATTTATATATATATATATATATATATATATATATATATTATATATATATATATATATATAACAAGCGAGTCTTCTACAGCTGGCGCCGCTTCTAGCATCCTAATTTCCAGCGTTAGATCTCTGCCGGTCATTGCATCGTCGACATCGTCTCTCCGGATCGTCTTGGTCTACCTCGTTTTCTTCTAGTTGGCGGAATCCATTCTTCTATTTTTTTTTGGCCTTCTATTTTTCGGCATTCTCTGAAGATGTCCATACAAGTTCAGTCTTTTGGCTTCGATTGTGCCTATTATGTCTAGATCGATTTCCATTTCTCTCCGAATATCTTCGTTTCTCACCCTATTAAGTCTAGTGAGCTGGCAACATCGTCTCCAGTAGTCCATGTCCATTGCCTTAATTTTTGATTTGTTTCTTTGGTTTCTTTCCCAGAGTTCGGCACCGTACAGTCCAATACTTTCTATTATTGTTTTACAAATTCTTCTTTTGTTTTATTTTGTTATTTTTTTGTTCCATAATAGTCCGTATAACCTGTCTACTTCCTGCTTTTGATGTTATTTGGACTCCCAAGTATTTAAAATTGTGTGTTGGTTTTATAGTTCCCATTTCGATTTGTAGGCTTTCTGGTTTCTCTCCTACAACTAAGTACTCAGTATTGTGTATATTAATTGTGAGGCCTCATTTGGTTTACTCATCTTTTAGTTTTCTAAGCATGTATCCTACATCACTCTCGTCTTCAGCTAGAATGGCTTGGTCGCCAGCGAAGTGTATCGTGTACAATCTATCATCTACAATTGGGATGCCCATATTACAGCACTTTCTTCTCCACAGTGAGAGTGCCTCATTTATATATTATTTAAAGAGTGTAGGTGCTATGCAGCAGCCTTGCTTTAGGCCCTTAGTAATAGGAATTTCTCTAGTTAATCTATTTCCAGTTTTAATGTGTGACGTCATATTTTTGTAGAGCTGTTGTACTGCTTGTATATTTTTTTGCTTATTCCTTGTTTTTTCATTGCTACCCAAAGCATTGAAATGGTACACTCTCGTATACCTTTGTCAGATCTATAAAGACTATATGAGTTGAAAGGTTGTGGGCTAATCTTTTCTCGATAACTTGCTTTAGAGAGAATATACTGTCCATACAGGATCTGCCTGCACGAAAGCCAATCTTCTACATCTGTCATCTCTTTTTCAATTTAATTTTTTTATAATTTTTCCAATCAGTCTTGAGACTAAATTTATGACACTTAGCCCCCTGTAGTATGAGCAGTTCTTTCTATCTCCTTTTTTGTAGATGTTGTTAATATGTGCTTTTGTCCACTCCAGTGGTAGGTCGTGTCCATTATAGAATAAGGTGACGACATACGCCAGTAGTTCCCGTAATACTTGTGGGCTATCTTTTAATAATTCATTTGGTATACCTTGTGGTGACCATGATGGTATACCATAACTTCCGATTTTTTAGAGTTCGTATTGCATTGTTTCACTCAAAAGTTTTTTACCGCTTTCCATGCTTTTCTTGATCTAGTTGACCCTATATATTTGTTGAGTTCTTCGCATTTACTTTCCCAGGAAATATTTTTGCTTTAGTTACTAAATTTTTTACTTCTTTGTTTGATCTTGCATATGTTCGTCTATCATCTGGATCATTTGTTTGCAGCCAGTTTTGATATGCTTGTTTCTTGTTGTGTACTGCGTTGGCGATGTCAATTGTCCACCACAATGGAGTATTCTTTTTATTCTTTTGGATTGTGCCGAGCGCTTCGTAAGTTTTTTCTAAACATAGGAACAGAAGTCATCAGCATATTGTAAAATGTTACACTGCATTCCCATAGTATGTAAGTTTAGTGAATACAAGTTAAATATTAAGGGACTAGGAAGAAAAAAGTTAACACCAGAAAATAGATACAAATTAAACTAAACAAAATCGTCCATATTTTGTTTTAAAGTAAATGTTTTAAATAAGAACCAAGGTTTTTTTAATATTACCTATTAAGAACATAGAAAGACTATCTTTTGTTGTAATGTTATCAAATAAAATTATGCAAATAAGATAATAAAACAGAGCAATTTACCACGGAGTTAATTTTATATAATACTCCAAACTCCTAGCCAGTGCTGCTTGACCTACCAAGTCTAACTTCCATTCGTGGCTGGTTATTTGAAGTCAGTGCAGATATTTTCCGAGGCGAGGGTCAGAACGATGGCAAATACAAAAATAACCCACCCCCCCCACCCCCCCCCACCCCACCCCCCCCCCCCCCACACCCCCCCCAACCCCCCCCCACCCCCCCCCCACCCCACCCCCCCCACACACCCCCCCCTCCCCCCCCCCCCCCCCCCCCCCCCCCCCCCCCCCCCACCCCCCAACCCACCCCCCCACCCCCACCCCCCCCCACCCTACCACCCCCCACCCCCACCCAACCACCCCCCACCCACCACCCCCCCCCCCACCACCAACCCCACCCCCCCCCCCCCCCCACCCAACCCCCCACCCCCAACCCACCCCCCCACCCCACCCCCCCCCCCCCCCCCCCCCCCACACCCAACCCCCCCCCCCCCCCCCCCCACCCCACCCCCCCCCACCCCACCCCCACCACCACCCCCCCCCCCCCCCACCACCCCCCCCCCCCACCCCCACCCCCCCACCCCACACCCACCCCCAACCCCCCACCCCCACCCCACCCCCCCCCCCCCCCCAAACCCACACCCCCCCACCCCCCCCCCCCCCCCACCCCCCCCCCCCCCACCCCCCACCACCCACCCCCACACCCCACCCCCCCCCCCCCACCCCAACACCCCCACCACCCCCACCCCCCCCCACCCCACCCCACCCAACCCCCCCCCCACCCCCCCCCACCCCACACCCCCACACCCCCCCACCCCCACCCACCCCACCAACACCCACCCCCCCACCCACCCCAACCCCCCCACCCACCCCCCCACCCAACACCACCCCCCCCCCCCCCAACCCACCCCCACCCCCCCCCCCCCCCCCCCACCCCACCCCCACCCCCCCACCACACCCAACCCCCCCACCACCCCCCCACCACCCCACCCCCCACCCCCCCCAACCACCCCCCCCACCCCCCCCCCCCCCACCCCACCCCCACCCCCCCCCCCCCCCCACCACCCCCCCCACCCCCCCCCACACCCCCCCCCCACCCACCCACCCCCACCACCCCCACCACCCCCCCCCCCCACCCCAACCAACACACCCCACCACCCCCCCCCCCCCCCCCCACCCCCACACCCCAACCCCCCCCCCCCCCCCCCCCCCCCCACCCCCCCCCCCCAACCCCCCCCACCCATCGATTAGTCAGTGCAGATATTTTCCGAGGCGAGGGTCAGAACGATGGCAAATACAAAGAATAACTTATGAATATGCATTAGGGATATACATACCCTCCAGTATTTTCCTGTTCCCAAGTATCAACACGACGTGTAACTCAATTTCGATTACTTTTCCATTTACATATTGTGTTCGACGAGGCTATTAAAATTTCATTAACAATTAACAAAGAGACTCAGCGAGGTTTTCCGGTTCGAATAAATATTTTTTTTTTTTGTAAAAGTAGGTTTTGTAAATGAAACTATGTAGCAGATATTTTATTAAGAGATTTTACCAGCAATATTAATTTAGTCAACTTGTTTCGAATTGCATTGGGACTCGAATAACAGATTCTAAATAATAGACAGCAAAAATATCGCACCTCGGCACAAGTCAAAAAATTATTTACATAAACAATAATTGAATTTTCTTTTGTTTCTTTTTGAATTATTCACTTTGTCAATTGTTTTATATTTACCTCAATGTTTAATTTAATTTAATTTCTATTTTTTTTTAAATTTGTTACTGTGTTAAAGGTTTAATAAAAATAATTATTTTATTCATATCCATTTTGTTTGAAAAAATGATCTACTACTAATACATTTAATATTCACTGGTATTTACGACCTTTTGAATAATATTTGAATTTACATAAGTTTTTGTAATATTTTTTCATTTTATGCACGTCTCTAAAAAATACGTTTATTTCGAAAACGGTGTACTTATTTTATTTAAAACAAGTAAGGTAAGATGGGGTAAGTGCGAACGAAAAAATTCACAGTTAATATTCATTTAACTACAAAGATTGCCTCTTTCAAATTAAGATTTTTTTAAACTTCTGACGTATAAATGTGATTATTAACCGACCAATTAAAACTATTTAGATAACAAAAATACATTACCTACCAAATTTGCCTATACATTTTTTTTTCGCAAGTACATGTTACGCACTTGCCCCACTGATCCGGGTAAGAGCAGAATGTGCCATTATTTTTGCTAATAATAATAAGTGTTCCATACGGGGCTAGTGCAGAAATCCTACATATATGTAATTTTTATTCTTTATGCCTAACTTTAATAAAATATTAAGAAAAAAATGCTACGAAATATTTTTTAGGAGAGAGTCAAAACAATTTCAGATATTTTGACTGAAAAATATTTATTTAAAATAAAAACATAAACTAAACGTACCAGAATGAATTTATTTATTTATTTAGCGTATGGATAATTACAATACGATAAAAGTAGTATTTAGATAATAATTATGTTCAAATTGGAATTGTAACCTAAGTTAAGGGGTGTAGAGCTAGTTCGCGTCCGTAGTAGAATACTACACCCTGGGTAACGGTAAATAAACTAGCATTGTCGGAAGCCAAACTGGCGATTACGCTCTCCTGGCTAACAATACGATGAAAGACACAACCAGAATGAATACATCCTGTTAACAGTAACAAAAAATAATAATAATTGGAAAAAATACTTATGCTATGCTTCAAACACTTCAGGTGCAGTCTCAAAAATATACTTTTCGTAATCAGCAGTTATTGATATTTTTGGAACAGGTAGTTTTGTTTCTATGTCCGACAGTAGAATAGTGCAGACATCGTTGGGTTTTAAAATAAAATGGCACTTATTTGTGAGCCTTTTCAAGCCTGTTACTTCGGCTTCATCACCACTGATCAGTTGTTTCACCAAACAAACATATTTGAGCATTTTTTTTTCCAGGAAAATTTACTAATACAAAATCCCCAATTTGTATTTTGGTAAATGTAAGTTTGTCAGTAGGGTTTTTTCATCAAACTCTTCCAAATCACTTTTGCTTAGCTCGTCAAATTCAACAATTCTGTTTTCGCTTGAATCACTGTACCAAGATCATTTTCGGAACTGCTTTCAGCAATTTTTTTTTTTGTAAATCTTTTTAATTTTTTTTTCTGGTTTATATTTTTTTGTTGTATTTGAACTTAAAATTTTTTCAACATCGGCTCTTGTTATCACCTCTGCACCCAAGCACACGCGTTTTCGTTTCTTCGAATTAGAATTGTTTTCACGTTTGGTTGACCTCAATAACAACTCTTCTAATGAAACATCCAGAATCTTCTCAGTTTCTTGAAATGTTTGTATATCTGTTGAGCTGGAAGTTGACTGTGCTTCGACAGTGATTGGATTTTCATTATTTTTTGCTGATGTACTAGGCAAAGTTAAGTCAGGACCATCAAACCTAGCCACGTTACGGGTTTTTTGCCAACGTTGGAGAGCCACTGGGTCAAATAAATCTTGCTGAATAATATTCCTATTTAGCGGAACTATTCCTGCTTTAATGAAACCACTCACTAATATTTCGGGCTTGGTTTCCTGCCATATTTCTACTATCATCTTGGAAAACATACTTTTTGTTACCCCCCACAGCGGCCCCCACATTTCTTCTCTGCCATTCAACAAGTTTAGCATCCCAACGGGTCTTCAGTGATTTAAATACACACAAATCTAAGGGCTGGAGTACATGACTGGTGTGAGGAGGGAGCTTAAGTATCGTAATATGGTTTTCAACAGCTATATTTATGACATCTGCTCCAAGATGACTCGCGTGTCCGTCGTAAATTACTAATACCGGTTGTTCTGAACCAATAAACTTTAAAAAACTGTTTTCAAAATAGTTTCTAAATACAGTTGTCTCCATCCACCCTTTAGGAGTGGCAGCGTAGGTAGTATCTAAAAACTCCGTGCCACGCGGAGCAGTCCACTGGTCCCAAACATGTTTACCTTTGAAGACAATAAGCGGAGGTGCTTTTTTGCCACTTGCGCTGCAGCACATAAGAACAGTTGTATTTTGTTTGCCAGGCCCACTAATAGTTTCTTGTGGATGGAGCTCCCCTTTGTCCGACAATTTTTGTTTTTTAACGGATCTGTGCAAAAACTGCTTTCATCCAAGTTCCAAATTTGCGACGGGCGTTCTTGTAAACCAAGTTCTTCTATAACGTTTTCAAGTAATTCAAAATAGTTGTAGATCAGGAACGGGTCAAGGTTTTTTTTTCTAGCAAATTCAACACTCTGGGTTTTTTAAAAGTTATGTCTACGCTTGAAATTAAGAAACCAATCTTCTCCTGGTTTACCATCTTTAAACTGTGTCTTAATGTTATTCTCTTTGACGAAGTCAGCTACAACCTGCAACACTTCTTTTCTAGAAATGCCAAAACCCCATTTTCCATAGTACGAAGGCCATTTGTTAGTTTTTCTTCTTCCTGTTGAGGAATGTCCTGAGTTCTTCCATAGCTGTAACTTTTTTGTCCTCTCCTACCCTTAAGGTGATCATGGAGAGTACTTCTTGGAATTGTGTACACTTTAGTAGCTCGGTATAAAGTCATTTGCCCAGATTTAATTGCCGACAGTGCAATTTTTAAACTCTCTTTCGTATATCCTTTGCTCCTGTCACTTCTGCGAATGTAATTTCTCACCATGGTGGAACTAAAAGCATAAAGAAAAACTGTGTAAGATTTGGGGTAAGTGCGTAATATGTGCCGCTCTTACCCCACAATTTTATCCGCACTAGCCCGACTTTAAAAATACGTGGGGCAAGAGCGGTACAACAATAAAAACTGTCAAAAAAGTAAATATTTAAAAAATATATTATGTTTATCATAAACTATTGTGCCTAAGATACTTACCTACCAAAAATAATATCAAGATGTTCACAGATTCGGTAGATATAAATGGATTAATTTTCATCAATGACCTTGCTCGAGAAGTTGCAAAACGCAAGTGACACTACCGTACCTATAACATCAGTGAAACGTAATAAAGCAGCTCGCTGTTGCTAAAGACTGTTATCACGGGTATTAAAGATACCAAATAATAGATGGCAGCCCATAATTCGAAAGTGATAGGTTTTTATGATAATGTTCTGCACTTGCCTCGATAATGCACTTGCCCCATCTTACCTTATACCTTTTTTTTAAATAGAATTGAATGTTTCATTTTTTTTTCATTTCATTTTTTTTTTCAGAATATTTATACAGGACAGACAAAAAATTACCACAATAATGAACCAATATTATAGTAGCTGGCGCCACCTAGTGTCAATAGTAAAACTAATATCATTTTCATATTAAGAATACTAAATAATAGCAAGATACCAAATTTCACATAAATCAGTTAAATAGTTTTTAATATATACTACTTAAAACAACTGTTGTTTGCCTAGAGGGGCCTGTGTCACTAACAGAATAAATTTCTTGCTTATTTCTTTGAACTAATATAAATAATAAAGTTAATACTGACTTACATGACTGCTGATACAGTTAATAACTGGGTTTTAATTGATTAAACTTATATTTACTGTAAAATGTAGGAAAAAAAACTATCTATCTATCTAATTACCCTTCTTCGGTCCATCTTTGGACATAGGCCTCCCCAATCCTTTTCCATTCTTCTCTGTCTGTCGCTACAGTCATCCATCTAGAGCCCACGTGCTTCTTGATATCATCTGCCCATCTCATTTGGGGCCTTCCTCTGCTTCGTTTATATTCCCACGGTCTCCAACTTATAAGAATTTTGTTCCATCGGTCTTCTTATTGTCTTATATTGTGTCCGGCAAATCTCCATTTCAATTTTGCAACTTCTTGTCTAACATCCCTCACTTTTGTTTTCTCTCTTATCCACTCGTTTCTCTTCTTATCCATTAGTCTTATGTGCAACACTTGTCTTTCCATTGCTCTTTGGGTTTTTATGATTTTGTCCATGTTTGCTTTTGTAGATGTCCACGTTTGGGAACCATAAGTAAGAACAGGGAGTACGCATTGATTATATACTAGATTGATTATATACTATATATACTATATATATATATATATATATTTATATAGTATATATTATATAGTAATATATATTTATATATATATATAATCCTTAACTTGTTCTATTTCATCTTGTCCGATTCTCATTGTGATGTCTTCATCTGTCTTCGTTATAGTTTTGGTCTTGCTGTAATGCATATTAAGGCCTATCTTTCTAGCTTCTACGTACAGTTCTTTCATCATTTCAAATAATTCTTCTTTTTTATCAGTTATCAATACGATGTCATCAGCGTACCTTAGATGGTTCAAGCGTTGTCCACAAATTTTTATACCTTTGTTTTTCCCATTCTAATCTTTTAAAAGTATCTTCAAGAGCCTGATTAAAAGTTTCGGTGATATTGTATCACCCTGTCTCACGCCTCTACTTATTTGTAATGATTTTGTTCCTTCATATACTTTCATTGTTGTTTTGGCTTCCTTATATATATATTGGTTATTAGTTCCGTATATCTGTGGTCAATTCGGCTGTTAATCAAAGAACTTTTCACTGCCCAATGTTCGACACTGTCGAAAGCCTTTTCGAAATCTATGAACGCCATATATATAGAGAAATGTGGTATTCATTTGCTCGTTCTATAAGTCTTTTCATACTTTGTAAATGGTCACTTGTGCTGAATCCCTTTCTAAAACCAGCTTGTTCTTTCGACTGGTATCCATCGAATTTTGTCAATCTATTGGTTAAAATTTTTGTTAGGAGTTTATACATTACATTGAGGAGTGTTATAGGATGGTCGTTTTTTATATCTGTTTTATCCCCTTTCTTGTGTAGATAACGGTTACTGATTCCTTCCAGTTGTTTGGGATTCTTTTTTCTTTTAATATCTTGTTAAAAAGGGAATGTAGAGTGTTAATTACCACTTTTCCACCATATTTCAGCATCTCTGCAGTTATTCCATCTTTTCCAGGCGATTTGTTGTTTTTCATTTCTTTCAATGCCTTCTTTATTTCTGTTTCTTTTTTGTTTTATATAATTCTGAGTAGAAATGGTGAATTATATTTATGATGTCATCTTTAACGTTTGTTTCTATTCCATTTACATCTTTTATTTTGTTTATTTCAAACTTACCTAATTTCGGCCTTAAGGATTTCATATTTTTGTTGTTTTGTATTACTTCTTCTATTTTTATTTCTTGTCCTTTTCTCTTATTTTCTTATATCATTCTGCTTATTGTTTTATTAATTTCTACATATTCTATACTTTTCCTTTTGCCTTCTTCTTTCAGCTTCCTTCTTTTATCTTTTATCAATAAAAGAAGGAAAAAAACACTCACTGATAAATGATTTGGTTCGATTTCGTGTATTAATTTCTTATGGGAAAAGTGTTTTGAATTTTTATTATTTTGAGTTTTTTAATCAAAGGTTCGAATCATAAAACGTCGTAACAACATCTTACAACTTTATAATCAAATTCGCACCTACAAACGCGATAATTTAGGACATCGTAAACTCGTTTAACTGATCCCCACTTTTCTGTAATAAAGTTTTAATTAGATATCTGCAAAGAAGGAGGTTTTATTTGAGTAATATCTTTTCTAGCACTACCTACAAATCTTTCCATTCGTTGTTGTTAACAGTAAAACCGATAACACTGACTAATCACCAATAATCGTGATGTGAGTAGTTTTTAGGGTTGGTACATTAAATTGCTTGTGTTACTAGTTTTTCTGTATTACGCCTATAATACGAGAATGTTTAAAGTGTTTTTGTTAAAATGTGAAATTTTGTAGAAATATAATAGTTTTATCAAAAATAAAATGTTTTATTATTGAGTACTTAAGATTCAAAATGAGTTGAATATAATGCTATGCTATAAATATGAGAGGATAAAGTCCTTAAAAAGTATGAAGCAAACAATAATTTGGCATGACTTGACAAGTTTGTTCTTCCTTCATTTTCGTTTTATGTACTGAGATCTTCTCTAGCTCGATATGTGATTATTCTCCATTTCTTCTTGTAATTCATTTTTCTTTGGTGTAGTGGTGTAGTTTAGTACCTCGGAGTCCGGGTACTCCAAGGTACTAAACTGGAGTCCTCGTGTTCGGTGTCCTTTCTAGGGGACCTCACCATCTTAGTATCTGTGCCTTTATGACTCCCATTATATTAGGTTGATTATATAGTTTCTTTAACTTATCATTTGATATTCTTATCCATCAACGGTCCCTTATTATTCCTCCATATATCTTACTCAGGAATTTCCTTTCCCATATCTTCAGTAAATTGTGTTCATTTTTGTCATTGTCCATGTCTTACTGCAGTATTGGTTGCAAAGTTGTTTTGTATAACTGTATTTTTGCATTTCTGGATAAAAACTTGCTTTTCAAAATTCTACTAAGAGCATGCACACTTCTATTGCCTGCCATTATTCTAGCTTGTATTTCTTCTTTAATGTTAGGTTTAGGTGATATTATTGCACCTAGGTATATAAATCTTTCTACCATTTCGAATTCGCATAATGATCCTTCTTCTACTTCTTATTTAAACTTTTGTCCCTCAACTGATGATCTATCCACTACATACATGTTGTCTTAGTTTCATTTGTGTACAGTCCCATTTTCTTTGTTGCTTTTATTATTCTCTGTACTATCTCCCGTAGCTCTTTCTTTCCTCTTGCCAGCAACACTACATCATCCACAAATGTCAAAACTTGGTCTTTTATGTATAGTAGTCCTTCTCTATTGATTTTCGCTTCTCGCATTATTTATTCTAGGCATAAATTAAAGAGTAATGATGACAAAGGATCGCCCTGCCTTAATCCTTCGTTTACTATAAATTTGTCCGATGAATGATTGACTCTGTTTTCTGTATTCTCCAAAGTAATATGTACCATGTTACGCAACTTTTTGCTAAAGCGATTTACTCAAGGGTTTCTTTTAATTCCTTCTTTATTCTATCGTATGCTTGCTGGAAGTCGATGAATAGCGCTATCGTTGGTAAGTTGCGTTCATAGCTTTCTGCTGGTAATTCTCTAATTACGAATACTTGGTCCGTTGTGCTTCTCCCTCGTCTAGATCCGCACTGATATTCGCCTATTATATTTTCAACTTCTTTTTCGAGCTTATCTTTTATAAATTTTGATAGGATTTTATATAGGGTATTTAGTAACGCTACTCCTCTGTAATTACTACATTCTGTTTTGTCTCTTTTTTGTGTAATGGGCAAATAATTGCTTCCTTCCAATCTTCTGGTATTCGTTCTTTTATCCGTATCTCCTTTATGATCTTGTATATCCAGTCATTTAGCAGTTTTCCACCATATTTTATTATCTCTCCTGTTATGTTATCGCTTCCAAGGCATTTATTGTTTTTCAGATTTTTTATGATTTCCTTGTTTTGTTCTTTGCTAGGTAAATTATCTTTTATGTCTTCTAAGTGTTCGATTCTTGCTTCTGGTTTTATACATTGTCTTTAGTTTGACTTATTATTGCCATTTAAAAATTCATCAATTACTCTTTGTATCTTTCAACTATTTCTGCTTCACCGCTAATGTTATTTACTGCTATGTTTTTAACGAATATGAGTTTTTGTTGGAAACCTCTTTTTTCATTTCTAGCATCTTGATATAGGTTTTTTATTTCTTTATTTCTGTAATTTTTTCTATTTATTTTAGCTTATTTTCTATGTGTTTTCTGTGATTTTCTCTCAGCACCCTCTTTACTTTTTGTCGTTACTCCATATATCTATTCTTTGTCTCTGTTGTTTCTTTCGTGATCATTTCAATTTTTAATGACTTTCTTCGTTCTATTTCTTTTTGGCACTCTATGTGGAATCGGTTTGCCCTTTTTTTATTCTCTTGGTTATTACATTCTTTTGCTGCTTTGTTCATTACTTGCTTTATGTTTTCCTGTTTTTGATGCCATATATGGCATAAAAGCCATATAGTACACATCCACAAGAAGGAAGACAAACAAATATGTCGGAACTATAGGGGAATATTGTTAATCAATACAACGTACAAAATTATATCTATAATACTGTCTAGAAGACTAACTGCTTACGCAGAGAAAATATTATGCAACTACCAAAGCGGATTCATACCAAGAAGGTCGACTATAGACCAGATATTCGTCCTTCGCCAGGTGTTTAAAAAAATTGGGAATTCAACTGCGATGTACACCAAATCTTCGTGGACTTTAAACAAGCATTGTTGGAGACCACGGTAGAAATTGGAGTACCTGAAAAGCTAGTACGATTAGCACAAGTGAGCACAGAGAACGCTTTCGCACAAATCAGAATTAGCAGCACAACGTCGGAGGAATTGCTCATTGGCACTGGGCTTAGATATAAGGAGATCCTCTCGCCCCCCTGCTATTTAATTTTGCACTGAAACATGCGGTTAGGAAAGCTCAACCACAACTGACAAACGGATATGTCGCCCAGAGATCAAAAATACTATTGGCGTTTGCGGATGACGTGGGCACAATTGCACAATCCGCCAGAGATGAAAAAGAAGTTCACCCTATTCGAAAACGGAGCCAAGGCAGCTGGTCTGATGGTCAACGAGGACAAGACCAAGTACATGCTGATTACGAAGAATCCAAGGCCAAGGGGTAAACAAAACGTAACAATTAATGAATACAACTTTGAAGTCGTCAAAGAATTTAAGTACCTGGGAGCGATTATAACATCTGAAAATAAGTATAAAAAGGACATGGCAGCCAGGATCATTGCAGCAAACAGGGCATATTATTATAATAGTCCCATTAATAACCTCATTAATAACCATACTTAAATCAAAAATACTCTCAATACCAGCAAAAACAAAAATGTATAAGACAATAATTCGTTCCACAATAACGTATGGAAGCTAGACAAGGACTCTGAACCAGCGGGAAACGACAAAATAACTGACACGGGAAAGAAATAAAAAATGTATCTGAGGTAATTTTGAATAAACATATATTTCTTAGCCCTTTTTGGCGTACAATAAACATTTCTCTCAATGAAGCGACCCGCGATTTTTAATGTCAGTTGTGCGCGTAATCAATTTAACTTCTTTGTTTTACAGCTATAGTTTTTCCATCATCATCATCATCATTCCTCAACCTCTTGCATCCACTGTTGGATATAGGTCTTCTCCATGTTCTTCCACTGTTCTCTATCTTGCGCCTTCTGTATCCAATTTCCGACTGTTTTTCTCAAGTCGTCCATCCATCTTTTTGGTGGTCTGCCTCGGTGTCTTTTGTCTTCTCTAGGTCTCCATTCTATGAGTCTTTTGGTCCACCTATTATCATTTAAACGTTCTATATGTCTAGCCCATCTCCATTTCGCTTATGCAATTTTTTCTATGACATCTGTCACTTTAGTCCTCTCTTTCACTATCCTATTTGGTACCATATCTCTTCTAGTTATTCCCAACATTGCCCTTTCCATTTTTCTTTGAGTTACTCTCAATTTATTTGCAGAATGTTTGGTTAACGTTATTGTTTCGGAACCATATGTTATTACTCGCAGTTCGCATTGGTTGGTTGTAAACCTTTTTCTTCAAGCAAAATAGTTTTTCCATAACTTTAAATATATGATATATTAGCTCAGTAAATAATTTGAAAAATACCCATTGATAATGACCAATTCAGACAAAAGACGTCCAAAATTTTTTCCAAAAATCTTTAAAAAATTAAATTCAATCAGTTAAAACACAAATTAAAAAATGGTATTGTAATTTTATATAATTATTGTAAATATGTATCTTTTTGTTATTTTATTTAGTATTTAACTTTATATTATTTTTTTAGAATAATAATTCAACAGTTCTGTAGTAACAGGTTAGATAATCAGAGAACTTGTGTTCTTTTGTGTATTAGAAACAACACAAAATATTTACATATTTGTAGTAAGCATTTTTGTTTTCCTGTAAACATGCATTTACCTGAATTTACCCGAGCGTTTTCCATGATTTTCATCTATGTTTTCAGCGCCGACTTGCTATTATAAAAGGAAAATGGAAATGTATTCCAGTCCAGTCTCGTTTTCTTCAAAACAGTTTAAATAATCGGAAATTTCCATTTAGAACTTTCGCCGTATTATTGTTAGGTTGAAGGTTAAAAGGGTTCTATGATTATGTAACTATGGATATATTTTATAATTCTCTATTGGAATGCTAAAATTTTACGTTTAATACAAACGTTTGAAAAATAAATATAGATTATAACGGTAAGATATAATATACTATTAGTATTTTAATTCCGCATTAACATTTAGGGTCCAGGAGATGGCTGTATACCATATTAGTTAAAAATTCGAACATCGAAGCTAAAAACTTGTGTTGAAAGTGGTTTATTTAATTAAAAAATTTAAATAAAAAAACCCAATAAATTATATTAAAGTTCAGAAAGTTTTCGGACTAGTCAATCCATATTCTTCTTCTTATGGTTCCTATCCGTTATGGATGTTCTACACTAACATGGCTATTCTGACATTGTTGACTGCTGCCCTGAAAAGTGCGGTAGTAGTTAAGTCAAACCATTTTCGCACGTTATGCAGCCAGGATATTCTTCTTCGTCCCGGACCTCTTTTCCCATGTAGTTGACCTTGAAGTATGGTCCGAAGTAGGTCATATCGTTGTTCATTGCACATTCTATGGCCCAGATATTCCAGTTTGGTTACGTTTTATGATAACGACTAGTTCGCGTTTTGATATTAAAATCAAGCCCAAACCTGCTACTTACTTCTGCCACTCTGGAGACAAGTGTCTCTTCAAGACGGTCTACAAAAATGACAGTATCATCAGCGTACTTTATGTTGTTTAATCGTTCGCCGTTTATAAGTATTCCCTCGTCTTTATCCGTTAGCGCTAAGTTCATAATGTGCCCTGAATATGTATTGAATAATAATGGGGACAATATACGTCCCTGTCGTACACCTCTTTTTATCTTTATGTCGTCTGTTAACTGATTCCCGACTCTAATAGCTGCAGTTTGTTCGTAATAGATATTGTTTATTATAAGGCGATCTATGCTGTCTAGACCAATTAAATTTAATATTTTCATAAGTTCGCCATGTTTTATTCTACCGAACGCTTTCTGGTAATCAACAAAACACACATATGTATATGTATTACTAGCCGGGAACCATAAGTCCCTACTCGAAAAAAATTATTTCTACATTCCAACTGTAGAACTGGAGCTTGCTAACTAACTTAAGATGCCGAAAGCAACAATTGACTGTTTCATTGACAATGACATTAGGGATAGGATTCATAGTTCGTTTTTACAATGTAAACTAGATTATTTTTTTACAATGTAAACAAAATTATTGTAAATGAGCAAGAAATAAGAAAAGAATGGCAGCTGTAAATATCAGAGTTGTTTGAAGATGACAGGATTAATATTGTTGAATTCTACCAAAACTGTACTGACACTTGACAGCACAGAAATTATGAAATGCGAAGTAGAACATGCTATAAATAATGCTAAAATTAGAAAAGCTTGTGGTCCAGATGATACACCAACTGAGTTGCTGAAACTAATAGAGAATGATAATATAAAAGTAGTAAGACTTTTTAATGCAATATATAACAGCGGAGTGATTCCCGCAGATTGGCTCAAATCCATCTTTATCGCAATACCTAAAAAACACAATGCAAGAAAATGCTTAGAATATCGATTAATTAGCCGAATGAGCCACACTCTTAAAATTTTCCTCAGCATACTTCACAACAGAATTAGACGCAAATGCGAAGAAGATCTTGAAGATACCCAATTTGGTTTTAGAAATGCTATGGGAAACAGGGAGGCACTTTTTGTGCTAAACATCCTATTACAAAAATGCCGTGACCAAAGAAAATATGTATTTGCAAGTTTTGTGGACTTCGAAAAGGCATTCGATAAAGTACAGTATGTAAAATTAATGCAAATAGTGAAAAATATCGGAATAAAATGACAAGGATATTCGTGTCATTAAAAATTTGTACAGGAATCAAACTGCTATCGTAAAAATTGGGGATAACTACACCGATGAAATTTTGTCATTTGTTAAATGTTCCCCATTTTGTCGCCAACATTGTTTAATGTTAATTCGGACCAGCTATTTAAAAAGGCACTTGAGAGACAACCATATGGAATAAAAATCAACGGGGAACTACTTAATGTGATTGGATATGCAGACGATACAGTAATTCTATAAGATAATATTGAAGGTCTTCAAATTCTGCTTGATCGTATTCACGAGTTAGGAGAGGAAATGGGCATTAAAATAAACTCAAACAAAACCAAATTTTTAGTGTTTTGTGGTGACCCACATCCTGATGCAAAGCTTTAATTGAACATATTTGGGAACTGTGATAACGGACCAACTAGATCCAGACATAGAAATAAAACGTAGAATAGCAATGACTAAAACTACTTTTCTTTGCAATCACCATCTCAGTTTAGAACTAAGGCAAAGAATGGTTACATGTTATGTTTGGCTGTACTTTTGTATAGTGCAGAAGTGTGGATGCTAAAAGTATCGATCATGAACAAAATTAAAGCATTGGAAATGTGGGTTCATAGACGAATGCTAAAGATACCTTGGACAGCAAGAAAAACTAATGAAGAAGTACTAAGGAGCGTAAACAAAGACAGAGAACTGATAAAGACTGTTAAACATCGAAAAATGTCTTATCTGGGACATATAGTAAGGGGAAGTCGGTATAAAATTTTACAACTGATCCTTAAAGGCAAAATAGAGTGCCGTGGAGGTATAGGTGTCACCTCGGGGTAAATGGAAAGGGTCTTGCCACCTTCGGTACCACCGTGTGCTCTATAGAGGGCTTCGGAAACGTCGACGAAAGCCCCTCTACTTGAATCCATTTGCGAGGTATGGATTCGTAAAAGGTTCTCTTCTGATGAGCTCATCTTGAAAAAGACGAGCTATTTCTTACATGACTTATGAGTCGAAATAAACATCAGGATGCAGTCTATGGTGGCTTGCCTTGACAAAGGCAAGATATTTCTTACACGACTAAATAGTCGAAATAAAACACTAAATATTGTTGAAATAAAATACTCAGCCACAGAGTATGAAAAGCTAAAAAGGAAGCAGAGCCCCGAGCTCTCGGAGAGCCCGTGAAGGACTGACTTGATTGACCTGAAAATCGCCTATTTTTATACTTTCTAAAGTAGCGATTAGGGATTTCCAGGTCAGGGAGGGGCCAACGGGAAAAATAAGGGGCGTGGCGATGCGTCTCGAACGTGAACTAGTCGCGTCCGAGAACATCCCCCCTCCTCTGGAGACTCTGTGGCTGGGAAAAAAATTTATTGAATACCAAAATTTTACAATGGTAAGAAAAATACATAAAATGCGTGAAATATATCAAAGAAAATACACGAAAATGTAAATAAAGTAAAATAAATGTCTTTGAACTCACAGCACAGCACTAATAGAGAGGTCGGTGGTGTTGACGGCATCTCCGGCTCCTACAGGTCCATCCTCGATCGGTGTACCAACTTCTTCGACGGGTTCGTCTTCTTCTCGGTCGTCCGGATCCCATCTGCCATATCCGACGGGGTTTCGTAGGGTACCAGTGTGCCGAAGCCTACGTGGTCGTCCAACCACTTTCGGTAGGGGGGCGATGACTGGGTCTACTCCGGGACTTTCATCGGCATCTGGGGCTTCTAACTTCGAAGAAGACTGGCTCGTCAAAGGCGCCTGCACGTCGAAGGCATCCGGTCTGCAGAAGGCCTCGATGTCGGAGTGTTAGCTAACACTCCGTGGTTCTCCCCATTCTTCTCTTGACTTCAACCCATGTTGAAGTCAATGGTGTGCTGCCTTCTGCTGCGAGTTGAGCTGGGTCGTGGGATCGGAATAATCCATTTTGTTGGGCGCCATGTCACCTCGGGGTAAATGGAAAGGGTCTTGCCACCTTCGGTACCACCGTGTGCTCTGTAGAGGGCTTCGGAAACGTCGACGAAAGCCCCTCTACTTGAATCCATTTGCGAGGTATGGATTCGTAAAAGGTTCTCTTCTGATGAGCTCGTCTTGAAAAAGACGAGCTATTTCTTACATGACTTATGAGTCGAAATAAACATCAGGATGCAGTCTATGGTGGCTTGCCTTGACAAAGGCAAGATATTTCTTACACGACTAAATAGTCGAAATAAAACACTAAATATTGTTGAAATAAAATACTCAGCCACAGAGTATGAAAAGCTAAAAAGGAAGCAGAGCCCCGAGCTCTCGGAGAGCCCGTGAAGGACTGACTTGATTGACCTGAAAATCGCCTATTTTTATACTTTCTAAAGTAGCGATTAGGGATTTCCAGGTCAGGGAGGGGCCAACGGGAAAAATAAGGGGCGTGGCGATGCGTCTCGAACGTGAACTAGTCGCGTCCGAGAACATAGGAAGACAACAAGTTTCTTGGTAAAAAAACATTCGTGAATGGACTCAGATACCAAATGCATGACAATTATTCCATATTACAGAAGATCGACAAGCCTTCGCAATGGTGATCGCCAACGTTGGATAGTTCTGATATGGCACTCGAAGAAGAGAAGAAGAAACTAGATTAAGGACCCATTTTTCGATCTCTATATTCAAATTTTATTGTTAGTCTATTAAAATTAGGACAGTAGTTATTATTTTTATTTTTACTTATTTGTTTTTAATTTTATAAACTGACTGTAAAATCTAGTAATAGAACAAAAATGTACCAATAATAGGAATGATAATTTTGTTAAGAATCTAACTATTTTGTTAGCAAAGAAACTTTTGGTTGGGAATAATGTAACATTTTATTAAGGGCACAAATTTTAAATGAGACCAACTAAAAAGAAGAATGGTAACAAAAAATCTGTTAATCTCAGCTTGAATTATAAAGATTGCATTCTTCAGAAAATTGCCAAAAATAGTTTGTTAATGACTGAATGAAAGTTTAATGCCATGACAAAACAAAAGGTAGCTTAAATATCGTTTAAATTTTTACTTAACGTTAAGAATAGAGATTCGCAAATTTAATGTAAATGTGTCCCTTAATGTCATTTATTCTCTAGGTACACTCTAGTGTGAGTGTCTACAACAAATCCTTTACATTATACCTGACAAGACGTTGCTACTTTGTGTCAGCGACAATATTATCTTTACTATGAGTTCGTTTATCAAAGTAAGTGTGCCGTTCTACCGCATCCACCGTGCAATTTGTCGCTACTTCAAGAAGTGAATAATACGAGGAGTGCTTTGCAAGTTCCTATTATAAAACAACATTATTTATACTTTTTTTGAAACATTTGTTATTTCCTTTGATTCCATGTTGTTTTTCATTGCACTTGGTAAAATCAGATATTAAAACTGATCACTCTTGAAAGATGAAATGAACGAGGTAATTTTTTATTTATTTTAACCTAAAAATTTTCTATTTTATTTACGATTTAATATTTTATAACTAGTACAAACAATTCTTACAATATTTTTTTTGTAAAGTCAACCGTTTTCAAAAAAAAAATAATTTTAATCCTATTAATTATTTTCCACAGAAAAGCAAATACAGTCGCCACCATTGCTTTCCTTGGTATAATTAGAATTCGAAGTAACCATAAAATAAATTTAGAAGAAGCGATTTTGGATATAGTCAGTAATAATCCAAGAGTAAGTACCCGATCTTTGGCTAGAATGGTTGGCATTTCTAAAATCAGTGTTTATAAGACATTTACCAACCACTATTACATCTTTATCATTACCAACGAGTACCAGATTTACACCAAGACAATTTACTTTAAATAGATAAGCCAGTCAAGAGTGGAGTTCCACAAGGATCAGTACTTGGACCGCTACTTTTTTGTGTCTACACTAGGGATCTTCCGGTCATTGTATCCAGTAAGATTTCCATTTACGCTGATGACACTAAGTTATATGTGAATCCAACTATTAACCAATATATTCTTCAACAAGATCTTGACGCAATATTCAAATGGTCCTCAGAATGGTTACTTCCGCTTAACATTGAAAAATGCGTTGTTTTACATATCGGCAAAAATAACCCATCACTACCGTACTTTATTAATGGACATCCTTTAAACTCTGTAACCTCACACAACGATCTCGGAGTGATAATTAATAGTGACTTAAATTGGTCTGATCACATAGTGTCGGTGTGTAAACGTGCTAACTCGAAACTGTTTTTGATCCGTAAGTGTTTTATTCTTGAGTTTGCCGGACCAGTGTGGAATCCAGATCTTAGTCGCGATAAAATCCTACTTGAAAACATTCAGCGTAAAGCCACAAGACTGGCATTCGGCCGTGTAAGACCTAACTATGAAGATAGACTATTCATGGCTCATCTTACGGCATTCGAGCAGCGACGTCTTCGAGGTGACCTAATATGTCCTTCCGTATTTTAAAACATAATTTTGGGAACCTAAACACCGTATTCACTTTGAATAAAGACGATAGATTAAGAGGCCATCGATACAAATTAAAGAGGGAACAAACTACTGCACGGTCCAGGGCGAACTTCTTGCCAAACAGAATCTTTAATATCTGGAACAATTTGGATCAAGACACCATATCGGCAGCTAGTGTTAACATTTTTAAAAATAAACTTGGTAGCACTTTATTTTTTTATAGGATAGAATATTTTTTCTCGGACAGCATTATTTATTTATTTATTGTGTCACAATTCAATTTTCGTTAATTGTTTAACTACTTAACTTTATAATTATTATTAGTTTTATAAAGATCTATTTTATTTTTGTTTATTTTTGCTTTTTGGGCATAATAGGAGCTCGCTCCTCTGCCCGTATTTGTTATATAATAATAATAATAATCCTTTTGATACCGTAGGTATCTGGGATGAGTGAATTTTCCCCTTAGAGGGAGTGTGAGCCGTATGGCTAAATCTGGGATAATAATAATAACTAGAAAACATAAAAAAGCTGGGTCTAAATGAACATTTATATAAGATCATGCAGAAATCTGTGCTACTTTCGACGTCCAGATGCGTGCGAAAATTTTTGGGAGATACACCGACGTACCAAGTCACCTAGGACTCGATAACATGGAAAGAGTCCCACCAGAGCTCAATCCTTTTGATACCGTAGGTATCTGGGATGAGTGAATTTTCCCCTTAGAGGGAGTGTGAGCCGTATGGCTAAATCTGGATAATAATAATATTAAGGTTACGTAGATGGTTTTAAAACAAAATAGCCACAGAACCCGAAGCCATACAACCCGAAGTTCCGTGCAAAGTGGTACAGATAAACCTTGCTTAACGAGAAAAGGTGCTTAACTTTCACAATTGCCACGTCTGGAATAACGAAAACCCACATGTTATACGTAGGACCAATTTTTAAAAAAAGTTGGCTGAGATTATTGGTAATCATCTGATTGGATCCTATGAACTTCCTAGAAAATAGAATGGGGAAACCTACTTCAATTTTTTGCAACATATTCTATGGATACTTTTTAAAAAGGTACCTTTACAAATATGTTGTAAACTTTGATTTATTTATGACGGGGCCGCAGCACATTTCACCAGACATATTAAAAATTTTCACGATATCACTAACTTATCCTTGTCGTTGGATTGATTGAAATGAACACGTTGTGTGGTCACCGGGAACGAGGGAATGCAATGTTATGGATGTTTGTTTCTGGAGACATTTAAAAACATTAGTATACAACAACCAGGATGATATGGAAACATAAGTTAGATTACAACAAC
Organism: Diabrotica balteata; assembly: GCA_918026665.1. Taxonomy (NCBI): domain Eukaryota; kingdom Metazoa; phylum Arthropoda; class Insecta; order Coleoptera; family Chrysomelidae; genus Diabrotica; species Diabrotica balteata. Next base: position 29,213,543 of record OU898276.1, on the reverse strand, counting down.
GAAATTTTGATGCTGATAAAATAATGTGACACAATTTACATACTTACAATATTAAAAATAATTGAATTCGTCAAATAAATGCATGTAATAGTGTAGATGGCGGTCACTTCGAACATTTATTGTAGTATTACTTTTTCGTGTAAGTTAAAAAAGCTTCCAAACATTAATTATTAAATATTTAATACAAGGTATTTAATAATTAAGAACAAATGTGCTTTCCCTGTATCATTGTTCTCAGTATCAATTCATGATATTATGTATAACAATTGATAATTATTATAGATGATTCACAGTTTTTAACGAAATATAATAATGAGCGCAACGTATCTAGCTGCATTAGCTCTTTTGTAGACAATAATCAAATAGAGTTAAATTAATATTTTTATTTTAAAAACGTTTTGACTTTAAAAACTGAAAATATCAGACTTTTTTGTTTTATTGTTTTAAATGATGCACTTGGCCCTTACCTCTAAGTAAAGAAAAAACAAAAAACGAATGATGCAACCAGGAATATAAAGAAGTAACAGGAGAAAATTAGACTAAATACACGTAGATAGGTAGATAAAAAAATTAAAGAAATAGAATTTTAATAAAGAAATTAAAACTCATTTTTTTTTATAAAAATATTAAAGATCATTAAACATCTTAAATACAAAGCTAAATAAAACGATATAAAAAGAGGGGGCTGTTATAATAGCAAAAAAATTTATTTGCATTTATTTCTTCACGTTTTAAAAATTATGAAACTATTTTGCGATGTCATTTTAGTATAAAATTTTCTGAAGCTCAAACTAATGGATGGATCAGATTATCACTACGTCCAAAAATAAAAAGATTGTCGCGATAGTGTAGATGATTTAAAATTTGGTTAGCTCCCATTCCTTTTAAACGTAATACTGTGATTTTGTTTGATGGCTTGCAAAACCGTGATTGTCTTCTACTATGCTTCTTTTACCTTTCAATTTAATAACTTACTTTTAAAAAAAAGTTAATATTCATCTTAAACGACATCAAAATTGGTACTTACTCGGTTTTATTTTAGTACTTATACTATAGAAGTACTTTGTAATCATGCAAAATTAAATACCAACTATCATCATCATGGTGCTAAAGCACTTAAAGGGCCTCGACCTCTACGCCATTCCGCTCTATTACTTGCTTTGATTTTCCAGTTGGTAACACCGACCTTTTCAGTACCCTACATTACCCTAACAAAGACTAACCAAACCTAGCAAAATATCAAAACTTTAACTGCAATAATGTTTGTAACAGAAAAAAGAATACCCAGCCTATGGGAAAACGCCGAAATAATACTTTTACACAAGAAAGGAGACACTACTAATATTGAAAACTACAGACCTATAAGTTTGTTGTCACAATTATACAAATTGTTAACAAGAATAATAACCAACCGCATAACACAAAAACTTGATTTATATCAACCGGTTGAACAGGCGGGATTTAGAAAAGGGTTTGGCGCTAATGATCACTTACAAACCATCAAAAAACTAGCAGAAAAAACCACAGAATATAATGTACCTTTACATATGGCATTTATCGACTTTCACAAGGCTTTCGATAGTATTGAGACTTGGTCTTTTTTGTCAGCCCTGAAGGATGCTTGAATAGACTCACGGTACACTACACTCATTAAAAACATTTATGAACAGGCCACATTCCACATCAAAATCAATGAAGACGAAAAAACTGGAAAAATGCGCCTTGATAAAGGTATTAGACAAGGTGATACTATTTCTCCAAAGCTTTTTACCTTAGCATTGGAAAATGTATTCAAACAGCTTGACTGGGAGGAAAAAGGTCTAAACATTGATGGTGTACGTTTGAGTCATTTGAGGTTTGCGGATGACATAGTATTATTTAGTACAGATATAAAGGAACTGGAGCAAATGTTGAAGGAATTAAACCAGCAGTCAAATAAAATAGGTCTCAAAATGAACCTTCAGAAAACAAAAATAATAAGTAATTTACAAACTAATCTTGTTATTGACAACGTCAGTCTTGAAAATGTAGACCACTATATATATCTTGGACATACCATTAAAATCGGCAAAGAAAATCAAATAGCCGAAATAAAAAGACGCATACAACTGTCTTGGGGAGCTTTCGGCAAATTAAGCTTTATTTTGAAGAATAAAGATATACCAATGTGTCTAAAACGTAGAGTTTATGACAAATGTATCTTGCCTGTAACTACATATGGACTGGAGACCATGGCCTTCACAAAGAAAACCTTAGAGCAGCTCAGTACAACCCAAAGAGCAATGGAGAGGGCCATGCTAGGGATTAGTTTGAGAGACAGGATTCGAAATAACGTCATTCGTGAAAGAAGAAAAATTACTGATGTCTCAGAACGTATTGCAAGGCTCAAGCGGCAATGGGTCGGACACGTTGCCCGAGATAATACCGAAAAATGGACACAAAGATTAACAAACTGGAGACCAAGAGAGAACAGGCGAGGAGTAGGCAGACCGCACAAGAGGTGGACAGACGATATCAAACAAGTCGCGGGCAAGCAGTGGATGAGAACTGCCAAAAGTAGAAATCGATGGAAGCAAATGGAAGAGGCCTATGTCCAGCAGTGGAAGAACACAGGCTGAAGAAGAAGAAGAAGAAGAATGTTTCTTAAAACATAATAAAGTTTTCACCATAGGCTGTTAACAAATAGGACTTTAACATTGTGGTTTGTATTTTAATTGTCCAAACCACGCAAGGTCCAGTATCAAGAACTTTTTGATCAACCCTTGTAAAACCAATTTCCCTGCAAGGTGCTCGAGCCGCAATAAGTATGACGTATGGCACGATTTGCTTTTAAGTAATCTTCCTCTATTGGCCGGATTACCTTCTCGCACATACAACTTCCAGGATTTTAGTCTTCGGTTTTAAAAGAAAATTTATGAATTTAAAGATTTTATAACAGGTCGTCTGAGTACGAGAGCTAGGAAATGTAAATGACCATAGTATTGAATTGTCTAGAATCTAGAAAATGTATGTATTAAGAATCATTATTTCTATGCTTTAAATGCAAAGTATTACATTATTATATGTGTTATATATAAGTACGTATACATATATCAATTTTTCAGTATGTTAATTCCTTCCCGTGGGAATCAATAAATAAGCAAATCGATCAGTCAGTTGCTATCTCTCATGGTACTCTTCGTCATTTTGTTCGATTCACTCAAAAATTTTAATTCAAAGTAAAATCCCGGATTTAAAACAATTTTGGCTGGCCTTGTGGCTTGATTTATGAATCTAGTTAACTACTTTGATCACAGAGTAAGGTGTACCACACACAAATTTTTCAATATTCATGTTAAATTGAATTATTAAAATGTTCTTTTGGGAATAACTTGGATTTAGTTTAATGTAAAGACATGTTTATCACTAAAATCAATTGATAAACAATATGTTAATTTTCAATAGACAAAAAGAGATCTTCGTCTTGTGGTGCCTATCCGTTACTGATATTGGCTACTAGCATGGCAATTCTAACTTTATTGACCGCATCTCGAAATAGTCCTGAAGTGGTCAAGGAAAACCATTTTCGTAAGTTCTGGAGACAAGATATTCTTCTACTTCCTGGTCCCCTCTTTCCGTAGACCATTCACTGTAATATAAGTTGCAGTAGGTTATATCTATGATCGTTTCGCATTATATGTACAAGATATTCTAGCTTGCACCGTTTCACTGTAGATATAATTGCACATGTTTAATCCATCCGACGTAGAACCTCAATGTTTGTTATTCGGTCCACCCAGGAGATCCTCAGTACCCGACTATAACACCACATCTCACACGCCTCAACTTTTCCCATGGATGCCTCGGTTAGTGTCCATGATCGTAGCTGGTCCAGCTGATTTAGCTATATACGTAGAGATCACCTCAAGGCACCCCAGATCACATCATCAGAAACCAAATTGATTACATTGTGGTGAATAAAAGATTCAGAAACTCAATAACATCAGCCACAACATATCTTGGTGGTGATATCGGGGGACCATATCCCAATGGTAGTTAACATCAGACTAAAGCTGAAGAAGATAGAGAGTGCAAAAGCAAGAGAATACGATTTAGGACCATTAAAAAATAAAAATACGAGGCACTACATACAAACCTATATAGAAAAAGAATTAAAAATACAGACAAAGCTAATGAATCAGATAACGAAATAGCAAAACTACATCAAATTAACCACACAATCCTATATAAATATCTTTACAGTGATAAATCAGAGAAGTGTGCTAAGAAATTGTCCGCATGTCAATGAAAAAGCAAGGCTACATATCAAGGAATCCAAAAAAAATCCCTACAATGACACCTCTGCAAAGGCAACGAAGAATAGAGTTTTGTCAACGTTTTAGAGAAGATAATTGTAATATGTAACAATAAAACCTTGAAAACTTTGTTTTCAAACTTCCACAAAATTTATTTTAAATATTATCACTACAGCTGTTTCGGCTGATTGCCTTTCTCAAGTGATCTATTTTGGCTTGGGTTTACAAATTTATAGTCTCTAATGAAATAGGTTGAGGAGGGGAGAACTGTTTGTCTCATGTTGGTCATTCAGAATTATATCTGTGTTTTTTAATTTGTTGATTTCCATAGATTCTAACAAAGATAGCTTAAGGCCTTTATTTTGAATGTGAAGAATTTTAAATTTGTCATTAAAAGAATGATTATGATCTAGAAGGTGAAGTGCGTATGTCGAATCTGTTTTTCTATTCTTGAAAGCCCTTTTATGTTCTGCTATTCGTTTATCAAAGTTTCTACCAGTTTGACCGATGTAAGTTTTTGGGCAGTCGCCACATTGGAGTTTGTATACACCACTATTTAAGTGTTTTTTATTTTGGCTCTTGTTATTTTTAATAAATAAAAATAAAAAACACTTAAATAGTGGTGTATACAAACTCCAATGTGGCGACTGCCCAAAAACTTACATCGGTCAAACTGGTAGAAACTTTGATAAACGAATAGCAGAACATAAAAGGGCTTTCAAGAATAGAAAAACAGATTCAACATACGCACTTCACCTTCTAGATCATAATCTTTCTTTTAATGACAAATTTAAAATTCTTCACATTCAAAATAAAGGCCTTAAGCTATCTTTGTTAGAATCTATGGAAATCAACAAATTAAAAAACACAGATATAATTCTGAATGACCAACTTGAGACAAACAGTTCTCCCCTCCTCAACCTATTTCATTAGAGACTATAAATTTGTAAACCCAAGCCAAAATAGATCACTTGAGAAAGGCAATCAGCCGAAACAGCTGTAGTGATAATATTTAAAATAAATTTTGTGGAAGTTTGAAAACAAAGTTTTCAGTGTTTTATTGTTACATAAAATGAATTTCCATCAAGTAACGGTCGAATCCATCAATAATTGTAATAATAATTTTATATCTGATAAAAGTTGTTTCCAGCTTGGTGCAAATCATCTAAAAGTCTCATCAAGAGAAAATGCTACCGAATAATTTTACAAATTTCCTACTAAAATAATGGTTTGGGGACCAATATCTCAGCTGGTGCTACACCTCACTGTATAGTTAATGTTACTGTTAATAGTGCGAATTATTGTGACATCCTACATGGTTTTCTTCTTGAAACAACTCATGTTTTATATCCAGAAGGGTGGCGTTTTTAGCAAGGTAATGCAAGAAAGCCATACTTCTGCTTATACTCAAGCTTTGATGCAAGAACATGAATTGGCAACAATTCAGTGGTCAGCAGCATCTCCTGATGTTAGCCCCATTAAAAATATATAGGGACTGATGAAGGTTCAAGTGGAAAGAGCAGCGCCATGAGATAAAGAAGGTTTGATTCGGTCAGTTTTATAGGCCCGGAACACCACTACCGAAAATTATGGCCTTTACCTAGTTTTGGGTGTACCTGGACATTTAGTTAAGTGTTTACATTTAAATGGAGGTAGTATAAGTAAATGCGATGAATTATTTGTTGAAATTTTATATTTCAAGTCATAGAAATACATAGCGTAAAATTATAATTCAACTTTCTTTTTTCCGGATACTTTTTAGACAGACTATATATAGAAAATACTTAAATAATATACTAGCTTTTAAAGCTGGGAAAGGATCTATACTCGTTAAAAAATTATCGACTAGTCTCTTCTATACCATATCTTTATGTATATAAAAAACTGCTCCTAAATTGTATAGAAAAAATAGTAGATTAGAATTACATCTCACAAAAAGTATATTTTAAACCAGGAGAGAAGTGTGGATATAAACGAATAACAGGATTTACACTGTTTAATTTGAGATCCGCCTACGATACAGAGAACCACAGACGATTGCTGATCTATGATGTACTCAAATACCATTGAGTTAAACCATGGTTATCATGGAGCAAAAGAAGAGCCAGTGGAGGAGACATAATGGCCTAGCCCCGGATAGCGTCTTAGCTTCCATTGTCCTTAATATATAGATGAACGGCCATCCCCCATCAGAGTATACGGAATACTGTCCTTATACCGACCACCATGCCATCGCCGCTCAGGATAGAGACCATGCTGAACAACTACAAAAAAAAACCTTAAACTAAGGCGTAAGTAAGGTTTTTCTATCTCTACACCCGCTACGCAAAAAAGGAGGGCTCCAAGGCCAATAGGATAGGGTAGTTCTCGGATAAAACAGACCAATCAATTTACTTGGATGTGACGCTGGACAGCTTGCTGACATATAGACACCAATTCAAGAAAAACGGCATAAAATGGCAGCCAGAAACAATGAATAATTAATGAATGACACCTTTTCTATTGACCTAAATGCAAATGCAAAAGATTAGGATCTTGTAGCAGATTTCAGAATGTGACCAGAGACAACCACCTGCAAACTATCTCATCTAGGAGATAACCAGTGATGCGGACCCAAGTGGCCAGAATGTTGCAATAAAAATCAACATCTGATCTCAAACTTGATTGTGTTTAATTAAATCTTTTATATTTTCCCAGGTACTGTAGAAGTTTTCTATTATTCATTTTATGCATCATAAAGTTACACATTATGCATGCGAGAGCAATTAGTATGTAGGAATGTGGATTATTTTTTATCAGAAATAATCATTGTAGAATTTCACAAAAAATTTGAAAATCATTTTTTGGATAGTATTAAATTGTAGATTTCAAGTAGCTCAAATAGGCTAAACCTAGAAATATTTTTTTAAATAAAGGTGAAGGGTATGGTTTCGACAAACTTGATCGACTGCCAAAAACTTATATCGGTCAAACTGGTAGAAACTTTAATAAACGAATAGCAGAACATAAAAGGGCTTTCAATAATAGAAAAACAGATTTTACATACGCCCTTCACCTTTTAGATCATAATCATTCTTTTAATGAAGAATTGAAAATTCTTCACATTCAAAATAAAGGCCTTATCCTTGTTAGAATCTATGGAAATCAACAAATTAAAAAACACAGATATAATTCTGAACGACCAACTTAAGACAAACAGTTCTCCCCTCCTCAACCTTTTTCATTAGAGACTATAAAGTGTAAACACATGCCAAAAATAGATCACTTGAGAAAGGCAATCAGCCGAAACAGCTGTAGTGATAAGAGTTTAAAATAGATTTTGTGGAATTAGTTACTGTTAAACTGGGAATAAGCCACAATTAAAGATAAAAATACGTTTATTGACGTTTCAATTTCCACTTCGGAAATCGTTCTCAAAATACAAACATTAAATTAAACAAATTTTGTTTTTTGTTACATAGTGAAAAATTCTTCTAATAATTTAATTTTATCTGACTCATTTATATTGACAATTCAGACATACATTATGCATTTTAAAGTAGATGACTTTAAAATGATATTGCCAATATTGTTGAGTTGCGCTCCTGGGACGACTTTACTTATAAGATAGTTCATTCGATTACATGAAATCAACTTTAACTTGAGAATATCCGTCAGAAAAAATCATAGCATGTAATTCGTCTTTAAAAAGACAAACACATGACATGATGACAGTAAAATTCTTCTGTTAGTGATTCCATAGTAAATTATGAGGGAAAAACCAGGAAAAAAACCTCATAATACTATCCCGACATTGTAAGTATTTGTTCGTGAATTTAGTTTACCTTCAACAAACATCAAAATTCTGATTTTATATGTTACGTTATTTAAAAAACATAAATGATGTATCCTCTATATGTTACTGACTTACTAATACTGGTATTTTCTTATTAATAACTTCCTCTTTCAATATTGGTAACCAGATCCTACTACATTCTGCCGAGGAATTTGCGACACAATTGGCCTCATTTAGCATAATTAGAGCCGCTTCTTTGATTTTTCTTTTTTTACTATCCGTTTCTTTTAGGACTACATTTGAATTATTCCATTGAACCCTATGTTCATTATCCCATGCGTGTTTACAGATTTGAGATCTATCAAATTCTCTATTTTTAATATAAGATTGATGTTCACTTATTCTAACATTTAATGGCCTTATGATTCACCTAAATAAAACTGATCGCATTCACAAGGTATTTTATAAATGCAATTCTATGTCCTTTCTTGTTCATTGTTAGGTTTGGTTTTGGACAAAATAGATCTCAACGTGTTTGTTGTTTTGAATGTTGTTGAAATGTTGAATTTATTTCCTATCCTTTTAAGTTTTTCTGATAATCCTTTTATGTACGGTATTGTTATTTTCCTCATATTATTCCATGTGTATGCTGTAGGATCTTGTTCTAAGTTGTTCTGTTCTATTCGATCGATTGTTGACAATTCCTTATTTATAAACGATAAAGGTTTATAAAAATTCAAAATCAAGATTTTGAAACAAATATCATTTCTAAACAAAATTTCAAACACACAGTATGGTGGAGGTATGTAGATGATGTATTCTCAATATGGCCTCATGGATCGAGTTGTTGGACACATTCCTAAATGATATAAACGATAAAGAAGAGACAATACATTTACCATGTAAAAGGAATATAATAACACGCTACCTTTCCTGGATGTTTTAATCTCTAAGAACGATACTGGATATGAGACTCAGGTGTATAGAAAACCAACACACACCAATAGATATTTAAATTTCAAATCATATCACAATATTAATGTAAAAAAGGGAATAATTAAATCCTTATACGATAGAGCCAAAATTACTTGTTCTAACGAAAATTCGTTCTTGGAGGAGAAACATTTGTTAACATCTGTTTTATTAAAAAATGATTATCCTTTATCGTTTATAAATTAGGAATTTTCAACAATCGATCGAATAGAACAGAACAACTTAGAACAAGATCCTACAGCATACACAAGGAATAATATGAGGAAAATAACAATACCGTACATAAAAGGATTATCAGAAAAACTGAAAAGGATAGGAAATAAATTCAACATTTCAACAACATTCAAAACAACAAACACGTTGAGATCTATTTTGTCCAAAATCAAACCTAACAATGAACAAGAAAGGACAAAGAATTGCATTTATAAAATACCTTGTGAATGCGATCAGTTTTATTTAGGTGAATCATCAAGGCCATTAAATGTTAGAATAAGTGAACATTAATCTTATATTAAAAGTAGAGAATTTGATAGATCTCAAATCTGTAAACACGCATGGGATAATGAACATAGGGTTCAATGGAATAATTCAAATGTAGTCCTAAAAGAAACGGATAGTAAAAAAAGAAAAATCAAAGAAGCGTCTCTAATTATGCTAAATGAGGAAAATTGTGTCGCAAATTCCTCGGCAGAATGTAGTAGGATCTGGTTAAGAATATTGAAAGAGGAAGTTATTAATAAGAAAATACCAGTATTAGTAAGTCAGTAACATATAGAGGATACATCATTTATGTTTTTTAAATAACGTAACATATAAAATCAGAATTTTGATGTTTGTTGAAGGTAAACTAAATTCACGAACAAATACTTACAATGTCGGGATAGTATTATGAGGTTTTTTTCCTGGTTTTTCCCTCATAATTTACTATGGAATCACAAACAGGAAAATTTTACTGTCATCATGTCATGTGTTTGTCTTTTACAAGACGAATTACATGCTATGATTTTTTCTGACGGATATTCTCAAGTTAAAGTTGATTTCATGTAATCGAATGAACTATCTTATAAGTAAAGTCGTCCCAGGAACGCAACTCAACAATATTGGCAATATCATTTTAAAGTCATCTACTTTAAAATGCATAATGTATGTCTGAATTGTCAATATAAATGAGTCAGATAAAATTAAATTATTAGAAGAATTTTTCACTATGTAACAAAAAACAAAATTTGTTTAATTTACTGTTTGTATTTTGAGAACGATTTCCGAAGTGGAAATTGAAACGTCAATAAACGTATTTTTATCTTTAATTGTGGCTTATTCCCAGTTTAATAGTAACTAATTTACAATGCCACAAGAAAATAGCTTCAGAACAATATTAAGATTTTGTGGAAGTTTGAAAACAAAGTTTTCAGTGTTTTATTGTTACATAAAATGAATTTCCATCAAGTTACGGTCGAATCCATCAATTAGATATTTGTCTGTTAAAGGGACATTTATTTATTTTGATCTTAAAAAAGTTCACCAGATATGTGCACAATTTGTTGGCTGTAAGAAACTGTGTGGCTTTAAGTATCTATAGAGTACCTATTTTAAAACTATTTTAAGTACTAATTTCCACATCACAACAACGAAAATCATTTCCCGTATAAAATACAGAACTTGAGTAGTATTAAAAGCTGTGTGGGTTAAGTTTTATTAGATACATTTAGCTAGATAAAAATAAAAATGTGTTAACATTATTTTTTTATATGCTGGGATAACGAACATATATAGAATGGTAAAATACACTATAATACTTCTTATATACATAAATTCTAGGTAAAAAACGGTCGAATTCAGTATCCAAATTCCAACCTGGCGTTTTTAAAAATCGAAATGATTTTATGACGGGCATACCGTATTGATAAGAATAAGAGATAAAAGACAAAAGATACAAAGGCAAAAAAGCTCTTTACTTTGCTAAGGAGATAATAAAATGAATATTTAAAAAGCCACATCCGAAGCTTCTATCGCCTTTCCTAAAGGTTGCAAATCCCGACGGGATCAACATAACATTTTTATAATCTTAGAAGGATCGTTAAGACATTCTTTTACTATGGCCGTTCGGAATTTTTTATTTCGAGTTTGAATTATTTTTTAATTATTCATGAAATTATCTCTTTTTCTGGTGCGATACCAAAATATTATGAGATTTTTTAGTATTTTTAAGGCATTACCATCAGCACGTCTTAGAAAGGAAAAAGATTATCCTAGATTCGGTGAGGGTTAATTACTATGCTACTTTAATAATTTTCTTGAAAATGTAAAATAAATCTTAATTGTTTTCTTTTAGTTCTTTATGCTGTCAATTGCTAAGTGCCATTTCTAATATTCGTAATAAAAGCAATATATACAATAAGGTGAAGTGAAACATAAAGATTTTTTTTTCTTATTTTTTATTCGAAATGTAATAACGTGGAAAAAATGCTTACTGTATAGCTCCTCTATATTGAGGAGTACCATTATTATTGTATAAAGGAGTACTATGTTTTTTTTTATTTAAATAAGGATTTAGAAATTTTCTTACATTCGTGTCCAAAGCAGGTATTTTTGTGCGCGTCTTTAAGGTTGATCTGCACCCCCCAAAAAATAAACTACAAATTCAAAAAATTTGAAAAAAATTGAGAAGGTATATGTGACAATTAAAAGTATTTTGACAAAGTTTGAACAAACTTCATGTTTTCGTTTTCGAAAAAACCCTAAAAAACTACTTTTTTCCAAGTATAAAGCGGGAAAACCAGACATACAATTTTGATAATTTTTTTTACAGCATAAAGATATAACCCTAAGAAATACTTATGAATTTTTTGAAAATTTTTGAATTTACAGTTTTGTCACTACGGGAAAAAATGTTATGTTCCGGCTTATAATAAAGCTACCGGTAAGAAACCGGAAAAAATTTTAATAACATATATAAAACTGTAAAAGTGGAATATATTTGCAATAAAACGTTGAATATTTTTTCCTAAACATATGAAAAATCTCGTTAAACAATAATTATATCTTGAATTGCCGGCATCAAATTGTATACTAGAGAGGTGGCTCCATCTCAAACGTTGGTAGTATTTATCATCGATAGATTGCATTACTTTCGGCCTCGAAACGCTTCAAGCGAATCGTCATACTAGCAGGGTTGCCATATCAATTATTTTGTACAACACTTTGACAAATTACAACAAGGTTTAATAAGAATGTTATCGGTTTGAATGAATTTTATTTGACATGCTAGAACTTACAGAATAGTAGATACTGTACTATTCCATCTACAAGTAATATATCTATAAAAAACGTATTTAGTTTCTAAAAACCTATTTAGGCGTTTTTAGTTAATTATTTTAGTATTTATAAACAATAGTCTTGCTTGCATAACGTATTAGTGATAATTTTTATATTATAATATAAGCATTAGTTATTCTTAAGTAATTCACATTTGTCAACTTGTATTTTAAATCTTGTTTCTCTTAATTTCTCAAAAATCTTCTTAAGATTTGCCATATGTTCTTAAAGTGAGGTTGAAAATGTCCCTGTAGATTAGATATATTTCGCCTGTAAGTCTTTTTATTATGTTCTCCATTACCTACTCTCTAAAATGTTGAGGGTGCATTTTTGAGTCCGAATGGCATTCTCAGGCATTCATAGTGGCCATTGTCAACGTTGAGTCTTCCAGTTAAGTTCCCTTAAGTTATGCAGTCTTCCAAATATCTTCTTCCTTCATTTTAATTTGATGTAATCCGCTGGCTACAACTGGGTGGAAAAATATTTGCAGCGACCTAGTTTGTCCAGAATGTTTGTTATATTTGGAATTGGGTATAGACCATCGATGGTTTTCTTGTTCACCTTCCTGTAGTCGACAACTTTTCTCCATTTAATTTTTCTTGGGCATCTGGTTGCTTTGGAATGACCCACATTGGGGACGACCAGGGCAATTGTCTCAGTTTGATAATTTCTTGATCAATCATCCTTATGGATGTGTGGATACCGATTTGACTTGCTGTAAACCGGAACTTCATCTCTTGTTCGTATATGATGTTTTATTTGATTAGTAAATGTTAACTGACGTCTGAATAATGAAATATGCATGATGCAAACTTCCTGCACTGTCGTTTTCGGTAATATTCTTCTATTGTATTAAAATCATCGGTTCTTAGGAAGGATCGATATCTCTTAGATTTATTGGTTGACTTTTGATGGGATCCGTTATTGCTACTCGAATATATTCATCGGTATTATTGACTAGCTCGGTCCATGCAAGTTGATTATATGCGACGGTGAAAATTTTCTCTTAGGATGGCACCTTCGACTTCTTGTTTTTGGATGACTATTTTACCCGATGTTTCTTTTACTGTAAATTGGACTTGTATAATTCTTTAGGGCTCTTGGTGGACTATATAGAATTGGGCTTTATTTGTGGCATATTAATTAATAGGAAGAATAGAATGCGCTGTAGTAAGAGTAGCTTGGGTAGAATCGAGATTTGCTTTAAGAAGCCTTAAGATTAAGACCATCAAATGTCTTGTAAGCTTTGCAAATATAAAATTTTAAGTTATTATTTGAGTTAAATTCGGAAAAAATTGGAATTTCTACACAATAACCTTCTGAATGAATAAAAAAAATTGATGTAGCAACTGGTTCATATTTAATATTATTTTTGGGTAATTTATTTGTTATATCAGGATTAAGAAAAGATTTAGTGGCTCTTGTAACAATAAGAAGTTTAAGAGGAAGATTTTGAATTTTTATGTAATGAAACTCTCTTTTGTCAGCAAAGGAATGCAATTCTACTAAGTTTCTTCTTTTTCTTTTTAAAATCTTGGAAAATTTACATCTTTGTCCTCATATTTTTGTCCATTACATCTTTGTCCATTCTGCGTAAGGCAAGTTGTCTTATGGCAGGACGATCACCAGAAAGCATTGCTAGGAGAAGGTTCTCCGGACGACAAAAATACGAATTTCTTTTGATAACAAGATCAATGACGGCTTTTAACTCGTTGCTTAGGTATCGTGACAATTGAATCATCTTAAAGACGTGTCTTGCTCCTTCACTACACGATGGCTTTGTTTGATTATTAAACTACACTGGCGTTAAACGTTTACCACATATTCAGCCAAAGATCTTAAAACCAAAGACGGATTTTCACTTCTGACGTAAACAAGCAATATACGATTTGCCTTTGTAACCCATCGCGCATGTGATAATTTAGCCGGATTACGAGTTGCTAAATCTAGAAGATCCGATTTCTTTGGGATTCTAGGTATTTTATATTTCTGTGGATTTAAGCTGAGTTTTTCGTTTAATAGCAGCAGGTAAGCTACTGGGTGTGGCATTACTTTATACAATTGTCTGGTCTCGGTGATCTCGTTATCTCGGTTTTGGCTGTATAGTCTAACGTATTTGGCCAGAATGATTTTTGACCCCTCTCGGAAATGCCCTGTCCGAAATACATGTAGATTTGATATGGGCAAAGAAATGGAATTTTTATTGTCCTTATTGCTTCATTAACTAGTATTCTTATATTATTTATTTAGGTTTATGTATGAAATTAATAGTATATTAAAGTATAAGTGGATATTGAGGTCTTTATAACACGCGCGATTTTTCGAGCACGACGGCGCAGTCGGAGTGCTGAAATAGAGCAAGTGTTTTAAATACCAGTTATCCTCGAATACTTTATGTTATTTTTTTATTGTTACACTTTGAAATCATGTATTATTACTACAAAAAATTCAAGTATGAGCTAATAATTGTAAAACGATACCTTTCATTATTATCGAAAATTAGAAAAATAAAAATTAATTTGTTATCTGCCCAGTGTTGTTTATGTGGTGTGCATAAAAAAATTAACCCGGTTTAATTGACTTACGGCAATCATAGACATACTATACAATTATTTTAACAATTTTAAATATAATAACATAAATATAAATATAACTAACATGGACGTATAAACATAGATGGACACAGCAATAAGATACCTTTAACACACAATGTTTTGAAGCTTCGATAGAATGTGATGCTTCTGCAATGAGCATAAGCGTGCTTGAATTTTTACTCACGGGTAATTATTCAGATTAAAAAAATTGGAAGTAGTAATAATGTATAAAAACACGTTCAAAGAATTTAAAAAAACGAGAGTTTAACTATTAACAAATCACGTCTTTATAGAAAAATTAAAATACAATTTTATTTGCTTTAAAATTAATACGATAAAATATAGTGGAATTCAAGTTAATTTTTAATAGGTATTAAAATAATGCTACAATAAAAAATCTTTATGTTTTCTCCTAAATTTGCTACCAAAATAGTTCAATCGTCAATATTATTTGGAAACCTACATGGAAAAATAAATGAGTTTTATTCAGTTCACTAATTTATTTGCATCCATGAAAAATATTAAATTAAAAAGGTACAAAACAGATCTTTCTTAATCAGATGATGTCTACTTACAATTTAAAAATGTCTACTAATTTCATGAACTTATATCTTATTCAATACACTAATGAACATGAATAAACCCAATGGTACGCCTATGAAAATGTAAACAAACACGCTTTCTCATTTCCTCATCTTAAATAATGTAAATTGTATGTACTTACAAATGAAATGAGTGATCGGGATGTAAATATTTCGTTTATTTTATTTCACTTTTCACAAATATCACTCAAAATACAGCCAAAATATCGAAAAACAACTTTTCCCTCATCTACTGTAAAAAGTAAACAAACATGGAACAGCATTTGAAGTTTGACGTAGATCCATAAGATCCATAACCGTTGCCATTTCTAAATAGTTTTCAGTGCTTCTACATATAAAATAATTGATTGATATCTATTATCCTCTATTATTAAGTGATAATGCTCACTATGTGCACATTTTATATTTTGATTACAATTAAATATATTAATCTAACCAATAAACTATTATTTTGGTTTGATAGCACCTGTAGAGAATAAAATACGGAGTAATATTTTCAGCGACTCGCGAATAAGAAATTTTAAAACAAAACGTGACAACAGTTGAAGGTGTTGAGAATGTGACCTATTCAAATAATTTTGACTACACAATTTTATGTAAATAACTGAGTCCATCTGTGTTTATACGTCCATGATACTTAAACATAAATATAAACAATTACATAACCTCACAAATCATATGTCTGTGTTATGTGTTTCCTTCTAAAAAATGGCGCGCGTGCTGAAAAACTTCAAAGGCGGCATCTGAGAGTGGACATTCTGATTGTTTATAATTCTGTGGTAATACTTTATTTATATTTTATTTATTTGACGTTACAAGTTATGTACTCCTGTCAGGTCAGATAAATATTTAAAACTGTTGATGTTGTCATAGTAACTTTAAAACATGTGTGTTTTTGAAAGTTGAATTTAAACACGCTACAGCGTACTTTAAATTAGCAAAATGGGGTACCATTAAAAAAAATATTTATTATAAATTTTAAAACAATAGATATTTTTAATAATACAATACAATAAATATATTACAATAAATATTTTTAGAACATCAATAAAATTTTAGAGGTAATTTTGACTATATATTTATTACAAACATTTCATATGACACACATCGCAAAATACTATTACAACGGTGGATACAAAATGAAAATGGTGTATTTGTATATTAATATTTCTTCTTAGATTTTATCGTTACACTTAGCTATACCCATTTGGGAGATAACAGATATAGTTTTACTTCGAGAAAAGTGGCATGGAAACTGACTTGAAAAAAAAAACAAAGAAATACAATTAAAAATCACATTAAAAGTTTTTCAACTTATACTAGTCACTGCCTTCGAGAGAGCGAGTTTAGAAAAAGTATTTAAGCCTTGATGTATGTATTGTTTTAATAAATAAACTTTATTGTGGACACTACTAAAAATAGATGTCTCAGAATAGAAATAAGCAATCTCGGTACAACAAAATGAATGAAGAACCTAACTTAGGCGCTGGTTTCTCTGAACACACGTTAGCGGCCACGGACAACGGCTGCCGTCAACGTTTGAATGCTATGCCTAAAAGAGTATGCACTGCACTTGGTTTCTCAGACACGCCAGCGGTCACAGCTAGCGTCGACGGTTGGCATTTACCCGCTGCGTGTGTCCGTTCATATGATTTCGAAGCATTGCAGCGGGTGGACGTTATGACGGACGAAAGCAAAATGAAAAATGAACAAGATGAAATACATACAAATAATGTAACAATTAATTTAAACATAATTTTTAATTATAACAATTATACAACGTGAGACTGCCAAGTGACCCTTCTAGATGGCGAACACAAGTAATCTTTTATTTTGATCGGTATTTTGGAAAAGAGGCACCAAGTAAATGATCAGTTGTTTGAAAAATTTTTAACGCAGACAGAAACTGTACCAGAAAAATCTACAACTCATAAATTTTTCGAGTCCATTGCTGATACTGTTTCAAACTTTACACCACATATTATTGCTGAAATTAGGTTACAAGCTTGTAAAATATTAACAGAGATGAACTGAAAATTCATAACGAACAGTAGCTGTTTTTGTGATAGTCGAAAATATTGTATGAATTTTTCATTATCACATTTAAGATGCGTATGAATTAAATTACTGAATATCCTTTCATTCTCTCAATTTTTAAATATATTGTGAGTCTGTCTTCTTTTCTTTAAATTTCTAACTATTAGTTCAATATCTTCCTCTTCTTCAAGTAACAGTTTCATCAAAATTTTTTTCATTAGCATTTTCATTATTCATAAAGTTTTTTATTCCGTCCGTCTTCTTTTCTGTAAATTTCTAATTATTAGTTCAATATCTTCCTCTTCTTTAAGTAACAGTTTCATCGACATTTTTTTCATTATCATTTTCATTATTTATAAAGTTCTTTGTATTTTTAATCTAACCTAATAATCGACGTCTATACCTATTGATATCCACTAGCAAACTGACTAATTCTAGAGAAACCACTCAACCGTTACTGACGACGTGTGGACGTTAGCCGCATCGTTTAAACGTCGACGGCCGCGGCTTACGTCTGTTCAGAGAAACCAGCGCCTTAGCGTTTTACAGTATAGCAGATAAGAGTTTTAAATGATTGAAGTTAGGCTTACACGCTTACAGTCGGTAAACAAAATTTTATTTAGCGTATGGCTACATCACAGGTTCATATATATACATATATATATATATATATATGTATATGTATATATATATATATAAATTAAATAAATTACAAACAACAGTAAATACAAAAATGTTATTCTACAAACAAACATCTAGATTATAAATATATTCGATTGACTCTTTTGTAGCAGCCAGAAAATCCGAAGGGTTGCCGTTATAGGATCTAATCGGGCATTCCTCTACCATCTGTTTTACTGTTTGCCTTTTGGCACCGCAGTCGCAATTTGGTGATTGTACTTTTCCCCATCTAAAAAGTGAGTCGAAACATCTGCCACAGGTCGTCCTTATTCTATTTAGTGTGGTCCAAATTCGTCTCGGTTGGTTGAAGCCCCCAGGTTTGCTTGTAATACATGACATGTTCCAGTTAGCTGGTGCAGCGTTATTCTACCATTGTTCTCTCCACCGTTCAGTTACATTAAAGTTTTGATCTACTAGCCTTTTTGCTGTTTTTAGAGGCGGGTGTCTTGAACGGAGTCTATTTATGTCTCTGGCGGAAGTTCCGATATGGGAGCGAACCTCAGGATCAGTATTGATTTTTGTAGATTCTCTGACAAGGGCATGTTCCTGGCGGATGGGTGGTGGAGCTATATGATTCAAAGCTGGTAACCAGTAAGTGAACGTGGCCTTGATTGTAATCGATATAGTTCGCATGGCTTGGTTGAGTTGGACATCAACACGGTGAGTATGTGGACTGTTTATCCATACTGGTGCACAGTATTCCGCTACGGGGTATACCAGTCCTAATGCTGTCGATCTAAGTGTTGGTGCTCAGGAGCCCCATGTAGTGCCGCAGCGCTTTTGCAGGATATTGTTACGAGTTCGGAGTTTTGCAGCAGTCTTATTAAGATGCTCTTTAAAGTTTAGCGTTCTGTCAAGTGTAACACCTAAGTATTTTGGGTGTTTATTATAGTTAAGGAGTCTATCCTCAAAATGGATTTGAGGTTGATAGTTGGCCATCTAGTTGTACAATAGGAAGCAGGACGCTTCTGTCCTTGGATTGGGTTGCAATCTCCATTTGCGGAAATCATTCCCTAGGGCATTTAAATCGTTTGTTAGAATGCGTTCAGTGACCTCGAATTCTTTATGACTTGCGGCAAGCGTCCAGTCGTCTGCGTATCCAAGCTTTTTTGATGTGGTTTCTGGGATGTCTGCTATGTAAAGGCTGCTAAGCATGGGAGCCAGCACGGATCCTTGTGGAAGTCCATTATTCAGTTTTCTTTGGGTACCAGTCTTGTCTCCCAATATAACTTTAAAGTATCTGTTGGATAGCATGGCGTTAATAACTTTAGTGGTCTTTCTGCATGGGATTATTCGCATTATTTATATATTGCCCCTTGTCGCCACACAGTGTCGCAAGCAGCAGATAGATCGATGAAGACAGAGGTTGTTTTTAATTGCTTTTGAAAGTTTGATTCCACATAATTGGTCAGGGCGAGTACCTGGTCTGTGCAGCTGCGGTTTGGCCGAAATCCTGCCTGTTTCTCTGGTAAGTGTTGGAATATGGTTTTGCTGATTCTATTATACAACAGTCTTTCGAACAATTTGTACACCGTACTTAAGAGTGCGATGGGGTGGTAGTTTTTCGGTGAATTATTACTTTTCCTCGGTTTTAAAATGGCGACGATTTTTGCATTTTTGAGTTGGTGGGGGACGTTTCTCGTTTGAAGGATGTCAGAAAAGAATTCTGCGAGCCATTGCCTAGTGAATCTGTCGCTATGTTTAAGGAACTCAGCGTGAATGGCGTCGAAACCCGGCGCTTTTCCTGTTTTCATTTTATTTAGGGCTTGCGATATTTCTTCATGTGTAAATGGGTTGGAATATTCTGTTGAGTGTGCAAGACTAGATTTTATGGTTTTGAGGTCTTTTTTAACTTTAATTGTATGTAAACGATTTTGAGGTGCCCTAGAGGTTGACACTATGTGCGTAGCTATTTGGTCTGGAGTTACTAGGTTGGTTTGGCGAACGGGTGGGTTGCTACTTCTGAGTTTCCGCAGTAGGGACCAAGTTTGTCGACTTGACTTCTGAAAGTCTAGGTTTTCTACTGTCTGGGTCCATTTTTCACGCCTGGCAGCATCAATACTGTGGAGTAATTCGTCTGCAATCTCCTGCTTTCCATCTTCGCAATATTTTTTATACAGTTTTTCGCTTTGTTCTGTCCAACCAAGGATATATTCTTTGCGGTATCCTCTAGGGATTGTCGCTTTTGCTGAGGTGATTATTGCTCCTATTTGTCTTTCGTAGTTCTGGCTCTTTGGAATCCATCCTAGGCATTTATCAAGGTTACTGGTGAAAGCAGACCAGTTAGCTTTCTTCAAGTTCCATCTAGGGCGTGGGAACGATCTTATAATCGAAATGCTGATACCGATCTTGATTGGGACGGGGCGATTCGTGATGCTGCTAGCAGTTGGCCTTTGTTGTCAATGGTAACAAAACAGAGATCAGGGTTATAATTTATCAGGGTAAACAAAAAAAACGACTTTCATAACGAAAAAAATAAAGAAAATAATAGACATTACAACAGCCTTAAATGTTGTGAAAAATTTTGTACCATAATGATATATGTCTAAAGAATAGAGTTATCTTATACCGTAGATACATGAGATATATACGTTAAAGAAAAATTTTTGCTCAAATAACTGAGAGGCTTATAAAAAAGGTTTAGACCAGCATCTGGTGTAGGTGAGAAGAACGGTAAATGACGCCATGGACTAAGAAATTACATTGAATGATCTAAATGACATTTGTTAGATTTAATGTAGGTTATTTTTTTACAGTTTGGTTCTTTGCGTCTAGTTAGATTGCTTGTGTAAAATAGTCAATGTTCTAGATCATTTATACGAATATCTTTTGGAGGGATATGCTTCTTGGTCCTTTGATTTTTCTTCGACTGTATTTCCAGTTCTGTGGAACTCGTAGATGGCCTTCCTGGTTTGCTTGTTTTGTTGTACATACCTGATATAAACAGGTAGCTAACACTAGTTTTAAAATTTAACAATCATAGTTTTTTTTTTAAATGCGACGATTCTAAACTTGACACTTTTCCATTATAATCAAAGTATCTCCCAAAAAAAGCATAATCTTTAGTTTAATATTTTCTTAAGCTTAATTAAGTTCTCTATAAGGCAGTTAATCATTTACTGCCGCAATCCAGATCTCAAGGGACGCCCACAATTTTCACGAAAAAGTGCTCTCACGTACATAACCCCAGAAAAATGTTGGCAGTAACTCATAAACATAATAATCGTCGTTTTCCGGGCTTAATGCTTACGTGGCACAGCAGTTGGATCCTGGATTTTAAAGAAAAAAATGACCACAAAGGTTACGCAAAGGCCGGATAAAATTTTCAGAAACAAAAATGTTACTAATTTCAAAATCAATGAAAAATAAAAAGAGCCTAGTAAAAAAGATCAAAAAGTTTTTACTTTACATATTATAATGAGATATGGCCGGTGGTAGATCGGTATACGGCCTAAACCAGAGGTTCCCAAACTTTTTTCAATCGTAGACCCCTTTTCATGTTTTTCAAATTTAGGCTCTGATGCTATTCACTTTAAAATATTTAAATTCCTAAAAGTATTGACACATTTTTACACATTTATTAATTAAATTTAAATAAAAATATAGTAATTATTTTACTCAGTTATATAGGCAGGTTTTTTTATTATGGGGTCTATAACTGCGCTAAAATTCCTTTTTACTAGGTCTAAAGATCAAAAAGCAATTAAAAAATTTGTTGAGGTATTCAATAATATGGGATAAGTAACAGGTATATCCTTTTGAAGTTATAATTGTTGATATTCGTTTCTAAACTGTACCTGAATTCTAATTGTATTCAATTCTTTTAATATAAGATCCGTTTATTCATTGTCACCAAATAAATTAATATTCCAATGCCATACCGGTATTACCATAATCCGGTATTACCATAATAAATATCCTTAAATCTAGTTTCAAAATCTGAATAGACAGCATTTAAATGTTGGACATAGATTAAAACATCGTCTTCCTGGCAGATTACCTGGAAAAAATTGGAGAAAGTCAAATAAGCAATGTCTGCTTTTCTCTTTAATAAATTTTCTTTTAAATTTGTATCTTTACTACTGTCAAACTCTATAACAGTTTCAAATGGTTTAAAAAATCTAGTCAGCCATAAGTCTTTTGACATCCAGCGTACCTACATTAGTGTGCGGAAGTAATTGGTGGAAGTTCTTGCTATTTTTTTCACACAACTGCCCAAACAACCGCATATTCAACACATTGTTTCGGATTCGGTGCACTACATCAATGACAAATTGGAAAGATTTAGGAAATTCTACCTACAAATTTTTAGCAACTAAATGTTTTCTCTGGATGACACAGTGTATTGCTAATACTCTGTGTACATTTTTTCTAACATCCAACCACGGCAGGAACTCCATTTATAGCTATTGAGACATTATTTATATGATTTGCCTTTTCTAAGAAGTAGGTTTTGAAAACATTAAGTAATGTTTAGCCTTTAGTATCAGTTGTTAAAGTTCCCGCAAATAGCAATCCTTTTTTGATATTCTTCTTCTTTAAGTGCCATCTCCGCCACGAAGGTTGGCAATCATCATGCTATTCTGACCTTCGAGGCAGTTGCTCTGAACAATTGCCTTGAGCTGGTTCTTTTGAGTGATGGAAACCCCTTTTTCAGGTTCTTCAACCAGGAAATGCGTCGTTTTCCTATGCTTCTCCTACCCTCTATTTTTCCTTGAATTATGAGTTTCAAGATGTTCTATCTTTCGCCTCTCATCACATGTCCGAGATATTGCAATTTTCTTTCTTTTATTGTATTTTCCATTTCCCTTCCTTTCTCTCTCTCTACCTATTCTCCTTAATACTTCTGTATTCGTGCCTCTATCTAACTATGGAATTCTTAACAATCTTCTAAATGTCCACATTTCAAATGCGTTAAGACGAGCTATTGTATTTCGGTTTAATGTTTATGATTCAGCTCCATAGTAAAGTACACTGTGTAGCATTTAATTAGCCTTATTCTGAGGGCCAATGTCAGATCGTCGCTGCATTAAATCTTTTTCATTTTCGCGAAGTTGGCACGTGATATTGCAATTCATCTATTGTTGCTGTATAATGTTTTTGGATATAATGATCTATAAGAAAATTATCGTATGCCAATAATATCGTCCAGTTGTATAGGAAAATTGATCGTTTTATTGCTTAAGTTTAAGTTTGCCATAAAGCAACTAATAGATATTGTAAGAACTTGCAAACCATCATATTTTCGTTGTGATGTCGAAGCAAATATTTTATCCAAAGTGGGTCTCTTTTGTTTCTCTTTACGTGTTTGAAAATATTTTAAATCTGTATCTGTTTTCCAGGGTTACATATTCGCAGATTATCTTCCAGACTAGATGGCTTCATAGCGTCATGACTAAAAACTTCGTTGCATAAACTTTGTTTGTATGACAGTGATTGATAATTGAAATTTCTTGCCATTGACCCCCATTTTTATTTTATAGACTTTTATATAGACTAAATTTTTTTTGCCCATGTAGACTACTTGCAGGTTTTCGTCGGCCCCTGGGAGTTGATATAGACTATTATGGGACTTGCTGGCCTAAACCAAGTGTCTCTGTTAAAGAGTGTTTTGCGTAGTACTAAGGCACGCCATAAAACAAATTTAAAAATTGTTGATTATTTTTATTTTAAAATATGAATATTGGGCTATTTTGTAACAAATATTTGGGTCAAATTTACCTATTATCCTCTAAGTACATTTCAGACGCTTCAATCGCTCCAAATAACAACAAAAGAGACATAGTAATGCCCTTTTAACAATGCCGCCGTGTTTATTTTTTCTCTCTCAATATATTCGGTATCCCCTCTTCTTGGCAGTTATGTATCATACGTCATGATCCGATAAACTATTCACCTTCACTATAAAAAGAGTCGAAGATGATCAGAATACATCTTTAAATTTTCCCAGGTCTAGGAAAAAATTGAATTTCTCTAACGCTTTAACAAATTGGCTATTATAAAAAGTGCTGTTGCTAGTTGTTGCAAAATGCTCCGTTTTTCAGAAGATCTGAGGAAAAAATATTATTGTGAGGTTATACTGTCCTAGCTCCTTTACTAACAACGGAGTATTGATATATTGCTCTTGTGGTAATTGTGGTGTTTGTTTTTTCTCTAACAAATTCATCAGTGTCCCCTTTTATTTAACATATCACTTGCACATATGGGACCATCAATAACGGGGATATTATAAAATGCCTTTTTGGCAATATATACTACTATGTTTGTTTTTTCTATATCAACATATTCACTTTTCCCTTTCCTTGTCAGTAATGTATAATTCCTCACGATCCGAAGACCTAGTCTACCTTTACCACAAAAAAAGTCAAAAATGATCAGAATAAATCTTTTAATTTCCCTATCTATGAGAAAAAATTGATTTTCTACAACTCTCTAATATATTGGCTCTTATGGAAAGTACTGTTGCCAGTTGTTGCAAAGTGCCCCGTTTGTCAGAAGATATGAAAAAAAGTATTTTTGTGAGACCATTTATAGGTTCTACAACAATTTTCTTGTGGCATGTCTAATGTAAATATTACCTTAATAAATATGGAAGTAGGCCACAATTATTAATTGTAATGAAAATTACATTTTTATCTGAGGCTGACGATTTGATTTTCACTCTAAAAATAGTTCTCAAAAAAAATTATTTTAAAAATTCTGAGAAAATATAATGGTATAATCATAGACGTATACAAGGTGTGTCACAACAAGCTTACACTATCTATATATCGGAAACTACTTACACGATATTTATGAACATTGGTTTATGGAGATTACAAGTTATCACAAACTTAAAGAAAATTTCTTCAAAAGAATGCATGACAAACCGGTTATACCGGTTATACCGGAAGTAAACAGCAACTTTTTATTTTAAATGGAACACTTTGTATATTATTGCATTTTTAGATTGTAAATAAGATTATAGATAAAATTTTTATAAGTATAATATGTCAAAATTTCATATTTTTTGAATGAATCATCTTTCATCATCAATATGCAGCTCGTTACGGTTTCCACGCGTGTAACAAATCGTCAAACAGCAAAATATGTCTGTCATGCTTGTGTCATGTCCCCCGCTTCGGTTAATAGAACTTTTTTGTGGACGGGGACTTTCCCATTGATCGGTACCTTTGTTCTGACATTAGCTACCGAAAAGACGAAGAATTACCCGTTAATAGAAAAAAAATTATATTTGACATAAAATAAGAGGAATCGACAGTTGACAAATGGTTCCGGTCTTGGCTAAGGTTCATGCTCGGCCGGTAATGCAGATTCAACGTTTTCCGACAGTGACGTCAGAATGGACTTTGACCGCCTCTCTCAAGTGCCCCATACCTCTGACGTTACAAATTCTATGCTGTTTAAAAGACAACTGCTTCCTTTTTTATGAAAATATTATAATATCCTCCTCCTCAGTCCTAATCCCTTTTGGGATGTAATAATACCATCAGGCCTTTACAGTTTTTTCATGATTTCCCTCCATCCTTCCCTGTCCTGAGCTACTTGTTCAGCTTCATGTAACCCTTGATTAATCAATATTTTTGTTTGATCTGCCCAACGGCTTGAAGATCTTTCCCTAGGTCATTTTCCTTTAACTCTACCATCAGTTGTTTTATCGTACCCGTTCTTTTGTCAATGTGTCCAAAATACTGCAAATATCTGTTTTATTTTTTTAAGCAATCTATCCTTTACTTTAAGTTTAAAGTACTGTTATTGGGGACCCCAGGTTTATGAAACTATTTACTACTTCAAAGCCCCCAAGTGTTGAAGATTGTTCTGAGCTCTGTCTACTATTATGATCTTTGTCTTACTCTTACTTAGTTTTAATCCATATAAAAAAAAAGAGGTTAGTCTTTGTAAATGGGTATATTTATTTAAAAAACCCTTAAAAGGGCTACATCAATAAAACAAACGTTTTCGGACCACACAGTCCATCATCAGGTTTTAAAATCGAAAAATGCTTAAAAATAAGTATAAACCATTTAGTTAAAACAAACGAGATTATGAAATTTTGACTATGGTTGAAAAGCAAAAGATGGTTATACTTACTAGGTCACAATGCCTGAGCCACCAAAATACTAGGGTAAAAACCCTTTAAATTACATTTAGTTATAAAAGATTGTACATTGTGTTGTAAAATAACTGTGATGTTCAGTATTAAATTAAATTTGACTAGAGGTAACACATGGCTGAATCGAGTTCCAGAGCCGGTGAGAGAGAACCTCTACACGCGGAGAACAGCTGGGAACTGATTGACAAGATACTTATGAAGGATGACGAAAACAGAATGTCAATGCAACAAAAACTATATTAGTTGTATATAGTATTACTACAGCCAAAAGATTCAACAAGTTTTGATGATTTTAAAAAATAACAACAATCTAGGTGTTGGGATTTAAAAAAACTTTTTTATTTATTAATTTAGGGTATAAAAGATGTGA
The DNA here is from genome assembly GCA_918026665.1 of Diabrotica balteata. Classification (NCBI taxonomy): domain Eukaryota; kingdom Metazoa; phylum Arthropoda; class Insecta; order Coleoptera; family Chrysomelidae; genus Diabrotica; species Diabrotica balteata. Next base: position 29,186,768 of record OU898276.1, on the reverse strand, counting down.
AATCAATGATGGTTTTATAGTCATGATTAATAGAATGACCTGTGCCTTAGGCAACTTATGTTGCTTTTTGTCGTATGGAATGTGGCCTAAAAGTTTATGTTGGATTAGCTTATATATATGAAAATTATCCTTTTATGTTTATCACATCTAGGACAAGGTAAAAATTAAATAACAAATATTTGAAGCTAATATCAGACTTCATATTTAAATGACTTTATTTAAGACTGCTCCTATAGTGAAAAATTAATAAAATTAAGTTTAGTAAGATGGAAATCTACAGGCTGAAGAAATTAAAGTAGTAACCTATGTGATTGAATTTAAAATTGAAGAGGCTGGGTTCCTCAGAGACTAATGAGAATAAAAGTAAAAGAAATGACTGAAGAAAAGGAGGGGGGGCGGTTGAGAAGGAGAAAAGGAGTTCATCAACAATTAGAGATAATAGGGGTCCTTTATACTTAAAGTATCTAGCACCCTGAACAAAATCTATTTTGGTGGTATTAAATTCAGTTTGTAGAAACCTGAAATTTGTTGTATAAGTGTGCTACTAAGTTGTTGACCGAGAGAAGGTGGACAATGGTAGATAAGGATTCTTTGTAATATGGTAGATTATGAATTTTAATGAATTGTTAGATAGTGTTTGAGTAATTACTAAATTAAAACTATTGGATACATGTTTGATATATGAGATGACCAAGAAATAATGAAAGAGAACAGAATTGACAGGAATGTGATGTAGAAGTGAAGAGTGGATAAGATGGTGATATGTTGGTATGATAGATGTGGATGGTTCTGAAGTTAACATTGGGGTCGAAAATTTGTGAGAGGAAGGTGTGGCGATATTGTAGAGAATGGGTGTTTAAAGAAACACACAATTGTGTAGGATTAAGGTGTTGACGTTTGTATAGGAAAATAAGGCAAAGAAAGTAGGGCAGTATTGTGAAGTGTGAACTATGAAAAAAGTTGACGATGTAAAGGTTGAAAGTCACGGTTGAAAGAAACATGGCGATTAACGCAATTGGGGCTATTTTGATTTTCTTTGACTATTTCCAAGTCTTGCGTATTCCCCCCTCCTTTTCTTCAGTCATTTCATTTACTTTTATTCTCATTAGTCTCTGAGGAACCCAGCCTCTTCAATTTTAAATTCAATCACATAGGTTACTACTTTAATTTCTTCAGCCTGTAGATTTCCATCTTACTAAACTTAATTTTATTAATTTTTCACTATATGAGCAGTCTTAAATAAAGTAATTTAAATATGAAGTCTGATATTAGCTTCAAATATTTGTTATTTAATTTTTACCTTGTCCTAGATGTGATAAACATAAAAGGATAATTTTCATATATATAAGCTAATCTAACATAAACTTTTAGGCCACATTCCATACGACAAAAAGCAACATAAGTTGCCTAAGGCACAGGTCATTCTATTAATCATGACTATAAAACCATAATTGATTTCACATCTTTTATACCCTAAATTAATAAATAAAAAAGTTTTATTAAATCCCAACACCTAGATTGTTGTTATTTTTTAAAATCATCAAAACTTGTTGAATCTTTTGGCTGTAGTAATACTATATACAACTAATATAGTTTTTGTTGCATTGACATTCTGTTTTCGTCATCCTTCATAAGTATCTTGTCAATCAGTTCCCAGCTGTTCTCCGCGTGTAGAGGTTCTCTCTCACCGGCTCTGGAACTCGATTCAGCCATGTATTACCTCTAGTCACATTTAATTTAATACTGAACATCACAGTTATTTTACAACACAATGTACAATCTTTTATAACTAAATGTAATTTAAAGGGTTTTTACCCTAGTTTTTGGTGGCTCAGGCATTGTGACCTAGTAAGTATAACCATCTTTTGCTTTTCAACCATAGTCAAAATTTAATAACCTCGTTTGTTTTAACTAAATGGTTTATACTTGCTTTTAGGCATTTTTCGATTTTAAAACCTGATGATGGACTGTGTGGTCCGAAAACGTTTGTTTAATTGATGTAGCTCTTTTAATGGTTTTTTTAAATAAATATACCCATTTAGAAAGACTAACCTCTTTTTGTGATACGTTGTATACAGCCAGCTACAGGAATTTTTTTCCTTGTGGATTTTGTTAATCCATATGTTTTGTTTGTTCCCTCCAGACATCTCATTTTGTCTTCCATTTTTTCTTAATTTGACGCGATTATTAAAGTGTCATCAGCATATCTCAAGTTTCTGATTTTTTGGCCTTCGACTGATATTCCGTATCCTCCAAGGCCTTATGAAAATCGACGGTAAATAAGTAACTGAAGAATGGAAAAAGTGTTTTAAGGACCTTCTAAACATCATACAGGAAGAACATCACGAAGAAGAGATCTATATCACAGCGGACATGCCCGTCAAAAATCCCTTCTTTAAAGAAACCCAAAAGGCCTTAAATAAGCTGAAAAATCACAAAGCGCCGGGTACAGACGAGATACCAGCAGAACTTCTGAAGTTTGGCGGAGATTCACTACATCGCCAAATCCACCAGCTAATAACGCACATATGGTTAAAAGAAAGAATACCAGCACGATGGAAGGAAAACATAATAGTGCCCATCCACAAAAAAGGGCACAAAACAAAATGGGCGAATTAGAGAGGAATCTCACTTCTAAACACGGCATATAAAACCCTCTCAAACATTATTCTTAGTAGACTAATCCCTTATGCTGAAAATGTCCTAGGCGAATATCAAGCCGGGTTTAGGGCAAACAAATCAACAATAGATCAACTATTCACGCTTAGACAACTTCTAGAAAAGGGATGGGAGTATAACAGACCCATACACAATCTGTTCATAGCCTTTCGACAGGCATATTATAGCGTAGAAAGAAGCCAAGTATGAAGAAGACCAAAGTCTGTATGGAGGGTGGAATATCTAAAGTACGTGTAAATAATAAACTATCTGGCAGCTTTGAAATCAACAGTGGACTTAAACAGGGTGATGCGTTATCTCCACTACTTTTTAACCTTGTATTAGAGAAAGCCATGAGGTCGGCCGAAATAAAAACAGAATTGTTATCGGTACGAGGTCACAAGCTGTTACTCGCATATGCAGATGACAAAGATCTCGTTGGAGACTCCATCCTAACCAAGAAAGACATTTTCAACAAGGTGGAAGGAGCAACAAGTGAAGTAGAACTGAAGATTAATGAAGAGAAAACGAAATATATGTGTATAAATAGAAATACACGAAGAGACAGAATAGGACAAAATGTGACGGTCAACACCTTTAGTTTCAAAAGAGTACAACATTTTAAGTATCTGGGGGTCGTAATCACAGCTGACAACGATGTCACTGAAGAAATAATAAAAGACAGAATCCAATCTGCAAACCGCTGTCTATTTGCACTGGATCTCATAAAATCAAAAAATCTTACAAGAAGTTCAAAGATCAAAATCTATAAATCCATCGTCAGACCTGTAATAACATATGGATGCGAAATGTGAAAAAATACCTCCCCATGACATCACCACAAACCAGTATAAGATCAAAATCAATATCGAATTAAAAGCATTCTACAACGACGCCGATATTGTCCAAGAAATTAAATCACAGCGACTAAGATGGGCAGGCCACGTGCACAGACTGCATAATGAAAGACTTGTGAAACTGGTATGGAAGGAGATTCCCACAGGCAAAAGACCACTCGGACGTCCCAGAATGCGATGGAGAGGTAACATCCAAGCAGATCTCCGGAAAATGAACATTCCATTTGACCCTAGGTTAATGGAAGACCGAACAAAGTGGAAAAAAGTACAGTCAGCCAAGACCCACTCAGGGTTGTAGCGCTACATGATGATGATGATGACTGATATTCCACCATTCCATCCGTCTAGTACCTTTCGCATAATGTATTGTAAAATACATGGTGTCATTTTAGTAATGACATTATTACTTGAAGGCAAATATTGATTTAACTTTTTAGTTGTTCATAATACAATTATTCTTTTTTCTTCAACAACAAAATTTTTTATTATATACCATTTAAAACTACAATATAACCTTAATATAACTTTGATTCTAAATAACACCCTTAATAAGCATATATTATCTGATTACTTTCTACAATCTTTCACTTGTCTTAAAGATCTTGTAATTTCAAAACAATGTTTACGTCCTTCTGTCAACATTTGGTTGACTCTTAGGGCATGCGGTCCCTTTGTTAAGTGGAAAATTGTACGTTTTTCCTTTAACGTTGACCTAGTATCTTAAGAATTAAAATATTCGTTACTCAAATTATATAATATAAGGCTCATCGGACCTCAGTATGTGGCTAGTTACAATTATTTTAAAGACATAAATATTTAACACATTTTTAATTTAACAATCAAAATCGTGTCCTTTCGTATTCATTTCTAGGTGGTTATACTTATTTTACAAAAGAAGTTTTTTTCAAGTTTTTGTTTAGAATCAACGAAGGGTGCTTGTTATGGTAATACATCGATCATTCATTTAGTTCTACTTTTTGCCTGTTTTGTGGATAGGCGTTATCCAATCTTCTTTCCAGTTTTTTGGAATACCTTCTCCATTTAGATTAGTATTAAAGAGGTCTCTTAGTATTTTTTTCTATTTCGCCAGGAATTTTTCTCTATTTCTCTTTTATTTTTTATTTAATTTGTATTTTTTTAATTAGTTCTTCATTTATACTTGTTCAGAATATAAGCATAGTTATACTTGTTCGCCTTCAGTTTCTGCTAGAACTTAATTTTTTAAAGAAAAGAAAGTAATTTAATACTATTCTTCACCTCTTAAGTTTTTTCAATTTTTTACAAAAGTATTAGAGGCATTTTTGTCTTTGATATTTGAACATATTACAAGGCATTTCCCTAAATGGGTAAATTTTTTTTCGAATTCTTTATATAAGGCCACATAAAAACAAGTTAAATAAATGTAACACAAAGAGAAAATTTTTGTGCATTTACTTGAATTCAGCGCAACCTCTCCACTTGGGACATCTGAAGGACTTAGATCTCGATGCAGTGATACCGTACGTTACATTTTTGTTCCAAAAAGGAGTAGCCCCGTTAATAGCCGAGTGTTAGTGGCTAGTGTTTCACTTTTTAATGAATAATTTAAATTCCTAGCGTAATCTCCGGTTGAATGGGTCCAGGTCCAGAATAATTTAAACGGACGGCATTTTCTGCTGTAACACCCTTTTCAGCGAAGCGCCACGTTCGGCGACGGTACAGAACTAATTAGGGCGATTTCCAAAGGGATTTTGTTAATGTGCCAGATTTTGAATCATCGAGTGTGATGTGCAAACAGGCTCGCTTGAAAAGGTTATTTGCATAGTTAAAAATTTTAAACAGACAAATATGATTAGAGCGGACATCGATCTGGAACCGTTTAAATACATATAATGTAAAATATACACACACTAAAAATAGCGCTCTACTTTTATCGCATAGATTTTAAATTTTGGAAAACCTTATGCTTTTTCTTTCTGTTTGGTTGATTCTGCCATTCTTAAAATCCTATGTCAGTCAGAAATTCGTAATTTTTGAATTTATGTAAAAGAAATTTAGAACAAAAAATTATTATTATAAGAATTAGTATAAGATAAGATATAAGACTTTTTATTTATTAAAAAAACAATTAACCAAATTCTATGATTAACTAGCATTTTATATTTAACCTAATCTGCTAATTTCCTATGCCAGTTATGCTTGATTAATCATCTTAGAAACTAATAACTTATTGTTTCATACTGTTGTGCCTGACCGATTTTATTTTGGTTTTTGGCCTTCTTTTGAATGTCACTATCACATAAGTGTGAATGGTTTGGTGTGTTTAAGCCTGCGAACTAGGTCTTGGTTCCCAAACAATTCTAACTCTTCCATATTTGTGTGGGTATGGAGTCAGTTTCCGTGATTTCCCTGACAATCTTCTTTATTTCTTCTATAATTGTTGATATACAAATATCATTATCGAGCAGCTAGATTCAGACATAGAAATAAAACGAAGAATAGGAATTAGTAAAGCTACTTTTATAAAAATGAAAACATATCTTTGCTTCAATCATTTCAGTTACTAAGACAAAGAATGGTGACGTGCTATAATTGGTCTGTACTTTTGCATAGAGCAGAAGTGTGGACACTAAATGTATCAAGTATGAACATAATTGATGCATTGAAAATGTGGATTTATAGACAGATACTGAAGATACCGTGGACAGTATAAAAAACTAAGGAGGAAATACTAAGGAGAGTCAACAGAGATAGAGATTTGCTAGGCTGTTAAACACCGGAAAATGTTTTATTTGGGACATGTAGCGAGGAAAAATCGATAGAGAATATTACAACTGATCCGTAACCCTTATCCGGCCTGGCGTTGTTTGGCACACGATAAAATATTTTTAATTATACCTTATTAGCAATTGGCACCGCCCACAAGCAAGTCTTTTTATCTAATCCGTTAAATCCAAATCAAAATCCAAAGATTGGGAGGCAAAATACAGTGTCCAACGGATGCACGTAATAGTTATTTGTATAATGCTTATATCTACAGCTCAAAAGTCCTTCACCAGCTGTTACGCTTAACTGAACCGCTTTTTGGTAGCAAACCGAAATATCACAGCTGATAATTGGTATTCTTCCATTCAATTGGTGGATATTTTGCGAAAGAAAAATTTGACTTATCTGGGCACACTAAAAAAAATAAGGCTAAAATACCTCCATCTTTTCTGCCTAATAAAAAAAGATCTAAAGAGTTAACAATTTATGGATTTAGGGAAGAATGTACCTTAATTTCTCATGTACCAAAAGTGGGAAAGCCTATAGTACTTATATCTTCAATGCATAATAGACATTATAGTGATGCCTCTACTAACAAACCAGAAATTATCTCTTATTACAATAGGAATAAGGGACGTTTAGATTTTCTAGATGAGAAATGCTCCAATGCTGAACTCAAAGATGGTCATTAAATTGATTTTTTTCCACGTATTGGATATTTTCATGGCACATTCATACATTCCACATCAGTGGTACAAAAATAATACAAAAAGTCGAATGACAATGATGAACGTTCCACGTCAATTATGTATTACAATTAGCCAGATACTTTTAGATCAAGAAAAATAAGAGAACAATCAGAGGGATGTTCTTATTTTAGAAAAACGTAAGATTTGCAGTTTTTATCCTAGTAGAAAGCACAGGGTGACGTAGTATCTGTGTTTGCATTGCAAAAAACCTGTTTGTTTGGGATGTACAAAAGCACTATACTTAATGACTGTATTACAAGTGACTGCCCAATTTATCTAAGTTGTCATATGTCAGATGTCACTTTAACATTTCCGTTAAGACCAGGAGCCATTCTCTCTCCTGCTGTCACCCAATATGTATAGCTTCTTTCAATTTATAATAACTTTAAACAGTTTGTCTCGTATTATTTATTGTATAAGTTAATGTTTATGACATTCAACCAAGTGTTGGAGAGCCTAATTTTGACGAAGTAAGTCTAAAACGTTATATTACAAATTTTTTTTATTTACCGTAAACTTTGTGTTTTTTCGAAGTTAATTAATTTTCCTTAAGATGAAGAAACAGTTCTTGGCTTATTTCAGATGCCCCTTAAGATGCTCTACGGGCGAAAGTACTTGGGCAAGATTTATTAAAAAAAATGTTCTCGATATCTGCCTTTTATTTAATTAAAGTTCATCTATTTGAGCATTAGGCAAAGACCTAGGAACGCGTATGGCTCTTTTTTCACTTAATATACTGATACAAAGATGCCTGGACGTCAATCAAGATATATACGTATGTTTTATTGACTAATAAATTATTCAATTATGGATCGAACCGACATCGATCCATAAACGAATGAAAAGAAATAAAGCGCCCGGTGAGGACAAAATACTGGCGGAACTGCTAAAAGAAGGACGAGACACGATAAAAAAATGATAAAAATACTGTTCAAAAAATGTCTGTTTGAAGGTAAAGTACCTTAACAATGAAGACATGCCAACACAATCTTAATACATAAGAAAGGAGACCGAACAGACCTAAACAACAACCGTCCTATTTTCCTTTTGTCACAACTATATAAAACCTTCACAAGAATAATAAACAACCGACTAACCTATAAACTTAATAACTACCAACGAGTGGAACAGGCCGGATTCAGGAAAGGATACAGCACAATCGACCATCTACATGGCGCTTAAAATCTTAATTGAGAAAACCAATGAATACAACCTTCCGCTGTACTTAGCATTCGTAGATTATGAAAAGGCTTTCGACAACATTGAACACTGGGCGGTTGAAAAAGGTCTGGTCAACAGTAGAATTGATTTAAGATACCGACAATTGATACATGATATTTACCAAAACGCAACCATGACAGTAATTCTGGACGACAAATTAATAACGGAAAATATAAAAGTTAAACGGGGAGTCCGACAAGGCGATATAATTTCACCTAAACTGTTTGCTTGACCTTCGAAGACACAATAAAATCAACAGATTGGGAAAACAGAGGAATATGTATTAACGGAAAATACCTAAATCACCTTAGATATGCGGATGATATACTCCTGATCTCCTCGGAACGACAAGAACTGGAATTAATGCTGAATGAACTTCATGAAAAATCACTGCAAAAAGGCCTTAAAATTAACTTCAACAAATCAAAAGTAATGACAAACACGGAAGACCAAGAGGCAATAAAAATACAAACAGAAAAAATAGAACAGGTAAATGAGTATATTTATCTAGGACAAGCAATCTGAGCTAACAGAGAAAATCAAACAGCCGAAAAATCGAGACGAGTAAGAATGGGATGGGCAGCGTTTGGCAAACTTTCTTATGTTCTAAAAAATCAAACAATCCCTCTATACTTACAAAACAAGGTATATAACTCCTGTATAATACCGGTGCTTACCTACGGAGCACAGACATGAACATTTACACAGGCCAATTTGGATAGGATAAGGAAGGCACAAAGAGCGATGGAGAGATAAATGTTGGGTATATCACTTAAAGATAGAAAACGTAACCAGTGGATCAGGACCAGAACGAAGACAGTAGACGCGATAGAACAAGCAGCAAAACTAAAATGGAAATGGGCTGGACACAATGAACGTCTCCAAGACGGACGATGGAATAATACCATCGGAAAGTGGCGTCCATACAATGCAAAGAGATCAAGAGGCAGACCAGAGATGAGGTGGAAAAAATTACATCAGGAAACAAGAAGGTCCCCCATGGTAGAGAACAGCTCAAGATAGGGAAAGATGGAGAGAACTGGAGGAGACCTATATCCAACAATAGAAGGATAGAAAATAGGTTCAAAAAAAAATTATTCGATAAAGTTCGGCAGAAACTAGTAGTAAATGTCCTGAAAGATTGACTACAACGACCTCAGGATCATATTAAATTTATACTATAAACAGACCAAACATTTTTGATCAATTTTTATTTTACCTAGTTGTTTAACCTAGATTAGTGTGTAGTTTGAACATTTATCCTAACAATACATTGTTTTTTTTATATTGTTTTTTATATATATTTTATTTACTTTACAAAACTATCACAGTATTTTTTCACAAACATTTGTATGGATTTCAATTTGATTTAATATTTTTTTCGTAACCCAAATTTAATACTTTAATTTTTATATAAATATATCAGAGTATGTTTATTACATGTATTTTTAATAAAAAAAAATATTTTTGTCTTTTTTTTTGCTCTCTTGGAAACACGTGACTTTGGTTAAAATGGACCACTTACAGCGCGTGATTTTAGATGGATTTTGGATTTAAAATAGTCAACGGGGAGTTGTGTGATGCGTGATAATTTTAAAGACTGTTTAGTGATGGTTTAGTCCTGTATTTCGTTTAACAAGAAAGCTGAGCATTTAATTTTTCTATAATACTCTTTGAAAGATAAAGTTAAATTAAATAAAGTATAGATAATAACGTTTACATTAAAATCTTTCCACTTCTCTTAGTTGATCAAATTATTTTTGAGATATAGTTGAGTTGGTATATTAAAAACGTTTCCACTAACATTTTTTAAGATTTCAGTTTAAAAATATACGGTAAATATTATATTAACATTGGTTCTTTTTGTACGCAAATCTACCATGCCTTTTATGTTGTTTTTATTCTTGCAGAGAAACATATTTTTGCATATTTTATATTTGATTTTTAGTAGATATGGTTAAATATGGCAGATTGGAACGTTCCTTAACGCATAAAGAAACACACAATAGTCCTTGAAAAGCTAATGACGGAAATTATCCAACTTTTCAAGCTGTTGTATCTCCCTGGCTATTTTCTCGGGTCCCTTTTTTTCTGTCCCTATGTATAAATTAACAAACATTTTTCCGCAACCGTTTCCCTAATAGGAAAAAGCTCCAAAAGCAAAAGTGGCGTATTCATTGCGGACGTAGATTCTAACACTCAAAGCATGTATTTCAGTTTCATTAAAAGTTCCAAGCAATTAGAAAAGCTCTAATGTCTGTCTTTTTCCTTTTCTATTTTTTCTTCTCTGGCTGTGCCCATGCTTCGTTCGCCGATCGTAGTCCGTAAATGATGCCCTTTACAAACGAGCAGAAATTAAAAAAGGCTGAATGCTGAAAGAAAATCAATGAGCCGTCATTTAAGGATATGTGGATATGGACCTAAGAGTCGGAAACGACGTCTTTTGTTATGCATAATAATTCAGCTGAAAAATGACCCAAAATGCGACTTAAATAAAAAATACCAAGTAAACTACTAAGTAGTATTTATACTCGTATTTGGCTAATATGATCTTTTTAGTTTTGAAATCCTAATAGCGATATAAAAGAAAAATTCATTTTTTTAAAACGCTTTTTCATTATTTTAGACAAAAGTCACTACAATGGTCATCTAAAAATTTTCTATCGAATCTCTCATCCATTGTGTTAGAGCGAAAAGAAGTTCTACTCCGTGTTTCGATAGTTACTGTGCCGTACATAATAATATCGATTATATTATTATTGTGTCGATTAATATCGATATATCAAATCGATTATATCTTAGACCATAAAAACTGATAGACACGCCTTGTACCGAACCGTTGAAGCAAAGACCTTCCGCGAAAGTGACGTCACAATGAGGCAAGAGCCCGCTTGGATTCTTAGCAAAGCACTAGTATAATTACCCAATTTTAGATTAATTTTAATATAACTTCAATATTTTGTAAAAAATATGGAAGATAAATTATTTAGCAAAGTAATTAATAAATATTTTTGCCTTAAATTGTAAAAATAAATGTTTTATTTGAAAGTACATACCTACATATATTATTATATATATCGTTGGTATATCACTTCTTGTTTGATATTCAGAAATAAATTTAAAGGAGAATAATTTTCTTTTGGGTGGAAGTTTCAGGATAGGTAAAAAAATATGTAGGAAATCTATTAATTTATTGACCGCAAAACAAAATAGCTTTTGTAAACTTACTTTTAACTCTTATTACATTATTTAGTTTTTCACCTTCGTGGTACAATCTAATGTTGCAATAATGGAAACAAATTATCTTTATTAGATTAAACAAATGGTTTGTTTCAAATTCATGATCAAACATATGTTCTTTGTATGCGTTAAACACAGTGCACGTTACTCATGACATTTAAGATCAATTTTGTCATTATTTTGGAATCGTTTAATTTTTTTGAATTGTACATAAATTTAATTTCGCTTTCAGCAATTTTGCAAATATGAATGACGTCTTTAGAAGGTTGAATTAAAAAATCTTTTGACATGCTATAATTTTTGTGTCATACGAATGGAGATTGTAAATTATCACATTCAATTGCACACAAACATATGTCACAATCTAATGTTTTCTTAACGACAAACCCAGCGATATAGTCAACAACATCACAAACATAAGATGACAATGTTCTTGAAAAACTTAAAATATTTACAGTATAATCCTGATCCTGGTTACTAGTTATTGTTTCCCTATTATTTTCATCAGTTATAAAGTTGTCAATGAGTTGATGATCAACAGTTTTCATTTTCACAGTATTTGTTGTGCTCATTGCTAATATTATGGAAGGTGCCTGTTCTATACAATTAGCCTGGGTAGATCCTGTAACACTTGTGTGCATTAATAGTCTTTTATATGCAGCTTTAAACTGTTTTGCCGTTAGGTTGTTGTTGTAACCTCCATGACTCCTAATAGAACTAAAGAAAACTTTTAAGTGATCTTGAGAAAGTTTATAGGCTGAAAGATACTTCAGACCTCCATCCATATCCTCCACGTAATTTTTCCAAATTCCCATCAGTGATTTTAAACTAATGATCATACCAATAAAACCCGTCTTTCTTTGGCTTAGATATAGGGGTTCACTATGTTTGGAACACTTAAGTGAACTAAAATATTTTATAGATTCTTCAGTTTTTTGAAAAACTGCTTGTTTATTATGATGCTGTAAACTAGATTTTAGGTGTTTTGCCAATAAATTTCGTCTATTTAAAATATCAAAAATATCATTGATATGTTCAATGAAATTTTGAGTAGCTTCGCTATGTACAAATTCTTTTGAGCTTTTATTTCTCAAATAATGTATTGCCTTAGCAACTTTTTAGCTGAACGTTTGGCAGCTAATTTCAGTTTCATTTTTTCCTTATACCAATTTAAATGCCTTCGGGTTATCCTAGTTCCAAAATAAAGGCCTTTCTTCTCTTGAATGTCTACTAATTTTTGCAAATATTCCCATTTAATCGCTTTATTATTCCCGTCAAAAAAAAAATTTGGTAATAACCTAAAGTATTGCGAATAAGTTTCAACATATGTGGAGGGTCAAACTTTACATATATTGGTTGATTTGTTGATGGAAGTAGAAAATATACTTTATTGGAATTAATCGATAAATCAACTCCAAGTTGTTTAACCATGCTAATATTTGATGCTGCACCATCAAATGTTAGACTGGTAATTGTGACATCAGCTTCGTGCATTATTTTTAAGCACATTTTTATTAGATTACTTTTTTGAACACCTGATAACCCAGCGATTTAAAAATTATCCTATCGGCAGCATCCATGAATCATTTAAACTATTAATTAAGAATACAATTGCTTCTTTTGCTTTAATTTCGGAAGAATCGCTTTGAGGTTTACTTTCTATGTCAACATACCTAAAATTAATGATTTCAATTATTTAAATAGAAAATATAATGTTATGATACTTTTTTTAATTGCTAATAAATATTAAGCTACACTTACCCTAAAAACTTCTCACCATCCCATTCTATTTTCTGGTGTATAGACATTTCATCGACCATCAAAGCACAAATACATGATTTTCCTTTATTTCTAAGTTCAACTACTTTTTGTTTTAATACATTCACTGGTTCTTTTCAGTCTAATTATAAAATGAAAATTATATATAAGGGAACAAAAAGTAAAATATTAGGTGCTAAATTTCTGGTATGTTTTTCAAGTTTAATTTGTGAATTTACTTACCCGTGAAATGATATATCTGTCCCTTTTTTTGTCGCTGCGTACAATTAAATACACTGCAAGATACCACCATAATTATAATATTAATGTATTGGAAAAATTTTAAATTTAAACACTTTAAAACGCTTACAACGCGTATAAACACTACTAATCTCTACCGTTTCTGCCTCAAACTGACGTCACCCACAGATGTGTGAATCGTTTTATGTTGGCTTCACTCCTCGAGACGAGAGAATAGCATTACGGCGCGTCTATCAGTTTTTATGGTCTAAGGATTATATAATGACTAAAGAGGGATATCGTAACACCATCAAATCAGTTAAGACATAACCAGGAACAGATGTCACATCAGACCATAACCCACTAATCGGTAATGTCACGCTTAAGCGTAAAAGTGAACTTTGATAAATTAGATACAATACCTAAGAGATAAACCAACAACGGGAAACATCCTTGTTCCATGCAAAGAGATATTAAAAGAACTGATAGGAAAAAGAGACAACTGGATCACCGACGAAATAGTCGGCAGGATGGACCAAAGAAGACAAGCCAAGAATAAAGACAGTCACAATTACAAAATCATTACCAACGAAATGGAAAAAATGATAAGAGAGCCAAAACAAACTTACTATGAAAAAAATGTAAAGATAAAGAAGATCTTCATAACAAATACAACCTATTTAATCAACATAAAAAGGTTAAAGAAATGGCAAGGATAAAAAAAAAACCACAACACAACCCTTTTAGATAAAAAAGGAAATTCTATGGTACAACTGACGAAAAGCAAAAGCGATGGAAAGAATATATGAATCATCGAAAACGAAAGAGGACACCTAAAAGACATATCTTTCGAGGATAGAGAAACAAGTGTAGAAATTACAATGGAAGAGATATTGTATGCACTAAAGAACACTAGAAACAGAAGAAGCCCGATGTTAGATCAACTGCCTAACATCCTTAAAATAATAAAAAATCAGTACACAGACGTCCTATTAAAGCTCTCTAATAAAATTAATCAGTCGGGTGACATACCCAATGAATGGTTGACCTAAACACTTATTTGTCTCCCAAAAAAGATAAAACGATATCAGGCTTCTGGTCCGATCACCGCACGATAAGCCTGATATATCACACACTTAAAATTTGTTTAAATATCATCCATAAACGCATTTACCAAATATTTGATATGGATATTGAAGAAATCCAATTTGGATTTCATAGAGGCGTAGGTATCAGTGAAGCTCTCTTTGCATTTAACGTATTAATCCAGAGATGCTTGAACGTAAACTAAGATATGTACGTCTGTTTCATAGATTACAACAAGGCTTTCAATAAAGTCCGCCACAAAGAGCTAATGGAAGTCCTTAAAGGAAAACAATTAGAATACAATAACCTTCGAACTATAACAACGCTATATGATAAGCAGAAGGCACACATACGTATTAATAAACACACATCAGAAGAGTTCAAAAAGAAGAGTGCGACAGAGGTATGTATTGTCCCTACTACTATTCAATGCATATTCTGAAGAAATTATAAAAAGATCTCATAAGGAAGAACCAGCAGAAAAAAAAAGTCAATGGAATACCAATTAATAACATTAGATATGCGGATGATAGTATATAATAGCAAACAACCTTCAAGACCCCCAATAATTAATGAACAAGATAGTTGAATATGGAGAAGAATGTGGATATGCGTCTTCCAGTCCAAGTGTAAAAAGCTTTGGTGAGATAACATCTCCCTGGCGAACTGTTCTGTTGATTGGTATAGCTTTGGTCTTCGCATCTATTTGTATTTCCATTGTAGCTTTCTTGTATGAGACATTATGTATGAGCATTCTGTATCTGGAGTCTATCCTGCAGTTGTTCATAGCTCTCTCTACTACCCAAAGTTCTATGGAGTCGAATGCCTTTTCATACTCAACGAAGCCATTGGCTTCGTTGATTACACATCGAGTAAGCTGGCTAAATACGGCCTAAAAGTATTTGCTTTAACTGACACTAAATCATCTTACACGTTACATTTTAAAGCCTGTGTAGGTAGGCAGCCATAAGGTTTTTACAAAGTAAGCAACTTGGGAAAAGAAGTTTTGTTTAGAGGTTTTATTTGAACCAGTATTTGGATCTAATCGAAATATCACAGGCAATAACTGGTTTACCAGTATTTGTTTAGCGAAAAAGCTTTTTACAGAAAAAAAAAACTAACTTGCGTAGGAACGATAAGAAAAAATAAACAAGATATACCAAAGGAATTGCTTCCATAGCAAAATAGAGTAGGCACTCCTCCGCATTCGGCTTTCATGAATGCCGCTCTTTGGTGTCATATTATTCGAAAAAGAACAAGGCTGTACTATTGTAATTCACATTCCATTCCACCGTTGATACAGGCGAGTCTACTGGAGACTCAGACAAAAATAAAAGATAGATAAAGACTTAGATAAAAATAAACCTGAGGTGGTGACTTTTTATAATATGACCAAAGTTAGCGTCAACCTGGTTGACCAGCTTTGTCAACACTAAACGTTGCCCGATGGTACTATTCTACAATTTCGTAAACATTTTTTTAATAAATGCTCGTTTCATTTACAAATATCACTAGTATATGAACTAGAAGATATCACGTATTCGGTTCTTGAAAAACCTGATTTGTAAGTTGATCAAACCTTAAATAGAAAGATGTTATGTATGTGGAAGGGTTCGGGATAAAACCACTAGAAAATTCTGTTCCAAATTTGGAAAATAGGTTAGTGGTGACCATTTAAAATATGTATAAACTGCTATAAAAATAGGGTTATGTGAATGTATTATCGTTTACTTGAAAATAAAGTTTTGTTGTAATGATTTTTTGGTTTTATCTTAATAAATACACTGTACTGATTATATTTTCATAGAAAATATACTATTGATAAAAAAAATGGCAAATAAAATTTTTTCAAACAAACTGGCAAATAAAACATTAAAATTTGTCCCTCACGCCACTAGATATATCATTCTTATTTACTCCACTAACGGAGTGTTAGTTATTTATTCTAATTGAATTATTTTTTCTAAGGTTTAATTATAATACTATATGAGCGCAATATATTGAATAAGACTTAATGTAATAATTTAAGGAAGTTATGGGCATACTTTTGTAGAACTAGCAAGACTTTTAATTTAAATATTAAAGCTAATTATTGTCAAGAAGTACAAATTAATTTAATTTCCTAATAAAGTAAGTTTTGGTGTACATCTTTGTAATATAAGAGCTTTCTTAGACAAAAAATAAACAAGTATACTATTTCAGAATGAAACCGCATTGTCCAACTTTCTCGTTTTGAATCCTGCAGGCATTTTCCAGTTTTTTTGCTATATTTTTATGCTATTCTGTGTGAAAGCAACGAAACATCACGTCCTATTATTTTGTAGCCCTGCGGGCCCCTATTCACGTAGAAACCGAAGGTTACCAGGCGCGCTGACGTCCCTAACCAACTCCATGGACGTAACTATAAATATCCCGAGTGAATATTTGTGTTTATTCTGGAAAATATCAACATTTATGGAGTTTCAAAGGTTCTATGGAAGTGCGCCTTAAGGTATTAAACCATTCGAGTGTTGTCCAGTATAACCTAAATACAACTTTTAGGTTATAATACATGTGTTATTTTTAAACTTTCTTGTCAAATAATTTTCGCTTTAAGGATTAGGTATTTTTTTCTTTTTATTGATGACAATTGTCTTGTCTATATAATGCTTCTAATCCAAAAATTTTTATAACATATTTCCCCAATTTTAAAACAATATTTACGCAAATGAATAAGAACAAGTACTAGCTTAAATACACTGTGGTGTAAAATTAACTTCTTCTTCTTAGAGAGCCATATCCTTACGCAACGTCGGCGACTACCATGCTTATAATATTATTATACTGATCTCGGCCTTGGGCTACGTGTAGCAATTGGTCCGCTGTCAAACCTGTCCATTACCGCAAATTTCTCAACCAAGAGAGTTTCTTCCGTCCTATCAATTTCTTTCCTTTGATTTTACCGTTGAGAATTAGCCGAAGGAACTCATATCTTGGTCCTCTGATTAAATGTCCAAGATATTCTAGTTTACGCCTGTTAATAATATTTAATAGAGTTCGTTGATGTCCCATTCTTCGAAGAACTTCTTCGTTTCTGGTTCTGCTAGTCCATGGAATTTTTAGTATACTTCGATACAGCCACATCTCAAACGCCTCGATTTTATTCATGATATCGGCGTTTAAAGTCCAAGTTTCACATCCATACAAAAGTACAGACCACACGTAACTTCTTGTAAACTTTTCACGGATTTCCAAATTTAATGAGTTATTTGATAATAGAGGCTTTAATTTTTGAAATGAGTTTCTTGCCTGTTCAATTCTACATCGAATTTCGAAGGATGGATCTAGTTTTTTCGTAATCCAACATCCAAGGTATTTGAATCTCTGAACTCTCTGCAGAGGTTGTTGGTTTAATATCAGTTGGGTTGCGCCGATATCCACTTTACTGGACACCATGTATTTAGTTTTATCGATATTTATCGACAGTCCCCAATTTGTGCATTCCATGTCAACTCTATTGATTAGCTCCTGCAGATCGTCGATGTTCTAAGCTAGAATCACAGTATCGTCGGCGTACCGTATATTGTTAATTATTTCTCCTCCTATGATAATTCCTTTTTGATCTTTTAAAGCTTCCCTAAATAGATTTTTAGAATACACGTTAAAGAGGGTGGGAGATAGTATGCAGCTTTGCCTTACGCCTCGTTCAATACTGATTGGCTTTGATTCTCTGTTGTTGGTATTAATAATGGCTGTTTGGTTCCAGTAAAGTTTGGCAATAAGTTTGATGTCTTTCTCATCTAGTTGGATGCTCTGCAAAGCGGTAATTAGTCTGGTATGCTGAACGCGATAAAATGCCTGTTCAAAATCAATGAAGTACATATATACGGGTTTTCTTACCTCCCAACATCTTTGAAGGAGTATTTGCATAGAAAATAGTGCTTCTCTAGTTCCAAGGCATCTCCGGAACCCGAACTGCTCTTGACTAATTATTTCTTCGCACTTGTTGTTAATTCGGTTTAGAAGAATATGCAACAGTATTTTAACGGCATGGTTCATTAAACTAATGAGTCTACAATCGCTACATTTCTTAACGTTTGGTTTCTTAGGTAGAGGAATAAAGATGGATTTTAACCAGTCCGATGGAATTTCACTGGTATCATATATTTGATTGAAAAGTACAGTGAGTTCTTTAATATTGTTATTTAAGAGTAATTTTAGTCATTGGCTATATATTTGATCTGGTCCATTGGCTTTGTTGTTTTTGGCTTGGTGTATGGCTTTTTCCACTTTAGCTTTTAAGATTGATGGTCCTGTATTTGCACTTAAGTTAAGTAGTGATCCTCGATCATCCTTAAATAATGCTTTAATGTAGTTTTCCCATTCCTCCATTACTTCGTCTTCTAGGGACCTTCATTATTCGTTAATGTTATGGGTGTATTTCTTTTGTGTACTGTAACTTCTTTTATTTTCTTATGTGTGTACAATTCGTCATGTTTTCGTTGCAATTCTTCTAGTTCCTCACATTTTGCTCGCATCCATAACTCTTTGGCTTCCCTGATTTTTCTTCGAATCAGATTATGCTTTCGTTTATACTCTGAGTTATTTCTATTTTTAAGCTGTCTTCTTTCGTCCATCATTTCGATTATTTCATCTTTCATCCACGCTTGCTTTTTATAATGGGTGACAGTTCCACTTTGCGTTGCTGTATCGATGATACCATTCTTTATGTTATTCCATCTTTCTTCGACTGTTGATACATTGTATACTTGTGTGATGTTGTCTCGAATTTTTTCGTTCATTGTCTGTTCAAAGTGATATTTAAATTCTTCTTCTTTTAGTTTTTGTCTATCGTATTTCTTTGTAATGGAAGGCTTTTTGATTGTCTTTAATTTTAGGTTGATTCTAGATGCCAGTAAATTGTGATCGGCCTGGTTGTCTTAGTACATTTACATGAGTTTCGAAATCTATTGTTAATCATGATATAATCTATTTGGTTACGCATTACACTGCCATGGCCATCTCTCGGTGATATCCATGTATAGAGACGTCTTTTTGGTTGTTTAAAACATGTGTTGGTGATAACAAAGTTTTCCTCTTGGCAGAACTCCACCAATCTATCACCTCTTTCGTTTCTTTGACCAAGACCGAATCCTCCAGTAATTCCGGGAGTTATGTCTTCTCCTACTTTAGCGTTAAAGTCTCCCATTATTACTCAAATTTCCTGTTTTTTTGTGTTATTTAGTACTTGCTTTAATACATGGTTTAATTACATGGCTTTAATACAAAATTAACTAGATTTAACAAAATTTAAAAGTCCAATGTTTAGAAGGCTCAGAATTGGGCACACCCGGCTAATCCACGGATATCTGATGGTTCCCGAAGAACCTCCAAACTGCCAATATTGCAAATCTCGTTTAAGTGTACACCAGATACTTGTGGAATGTAGCCAGTACACAGCAGCACGGATCAAACATCATATCCACGGAAGTTTATGTGACATTTTAAAATCTAAAAACAATATGTGTAATGTGATAGAGTTCCTTAAAAACTGTAAATTATATCACCTGTTGTAATTGTATCATCTATCTATATTTCAATTTTGTAATCATCCGCTAGTTTTTTCTTTATTTTTTTTATATCATTTGTATTGAAATTTATTGAATCAATGTAACTTGATTGTTATTCTGTAATACAGTTGCTCGTGTCAATGGCCGCAGCAGCCGAGACATGTAATTTGAAATAGAAAAAAAGTCCAATTTATTACAACTCAAGAATGCTACACAAAAAAAAACAATTCAAACAATTTAAAAATCTGAGTATTAACTCCACTAGCACTAATCAGATCAGGCATACTTCAGATTAAGGCAGCAAAGTCTGCTTTAGAAATTTGCTCCCATTCGTCACGAATGCTCCAAATCTTTCATGGTTTCAAAGTCACCATCGTTACGTCGAATACATCGTCCTAGAATATTCCTTGAACACTCTATTTGATTTAAGTCTGCAGGTGTTGAGAACAATGGTAATAAACGAATCTCAACTTCAACCAAGTAATCCCGTAATATTCTTGCGATGTGCGGACGAGCCCTAGCTTGCATCAGACGAAAGTTTTCTCCAGTAAATGGGGAAAATGGCACTGCATGCATACATACATGCATACAAGCATTGAAAAATATACCTTTAAGAGTTCAAATTACCTCCATGAATTGTAATAAGTTCTGTATAGGCCTCTAAGGAAATGCCTGATAACACCTTCACCAAATTTAACTCTCGGAGTGAAATAACATTGCTGATAAAGTTCACTAGCTCTTCTCCATATCCTAGGTCGCCCGTCTGATCAGTATCTGTTAAATCTTGATTCTTCCGTAAAAAGAACAACATTTAATGGTTAACATCCCAAAAATGTTCGCTACTGAACTGTAAACGTTGCTTCCTATGATCTACGGTTAATAGAGGTCCTGTGACAGGTATCTTGGACCTTAATCCATATACATTTAAGCGTCTTCAAACGATATAAACAAAAACTGTGTTTCTATGGAGATCATTTAATCGTTGAACAAGTACTGGTGATGTTAATGTACGATCGCGTAACGCTTGTAACCTAAGAAAGCGATCTTCAACTTGACTTGGTGGTTTTTCGTCTACCTTGTTTGAATGTTTGAATATCTCCATAAGTCATATCAATATCAAACCACTTTACCGACATGCCTAATTGCCTAACATACTAACCGTACTACCTAGGCGTCTCTTTACAAGTCTTCTTTGGACTTTCTCTTCTACTCGGCTTGGAAACTTCTATGCTTTTTTATTTTCGCATTAACTATTACCACTCCTAGATTTCCTCTAATCTACTAATTATTAGTTTTATCCCTTATTGTCACTCAATTATTTATTTTAGGCATTATTATTTCCACTACATGCATTCGTTGATACTCTTTCTTTTTAACTATCCAATATTCATTTCGTACATTCTAGCTGGTTTCTTTTACATTTGAATATTTCTCTTACACAAAATAACACACTACTTGCTTCTCTAAACTTTATTTATTCCACCCTTCTAAATGCATCTCCATCAATATCTTCACTAGTTTGTAATACCGATCCTAGGCTATTATTTTTTACTCATCATCTTATATCCTTTCACCTTCATATGTTATCATTTTATCGTCACACCAGACTTTCCTCGAGGATTTCATAATGCAATAATTTTTCCGCTTTATAAGAAAGAAAACATGGAAAGTGCAGAAAGTTATCGAGGTATTAGCTTCTTAAATGCAGTAACCAAACTTACAAAGGTACAAAATAATAACATTTGAAATGAGTTCCAGGCAGGACATGGAACCGGCTATTCAACTATAGACAACATATTTATTCTTACGAGTATAGTAAAAATTCAACATGAAAGGGGAGTAAAAAATGTTTAAACATTTTTTGTGGACTTTGGTGCTGCTTTTGATACAGTTGATCGGCGGGCCCTTTTTTACAAGTGGAGTCACTTGGGACTATCTACTAAAGTGCTGAATTTGTTAAAAAGTATGTTCGCGAATACAAAATCGGCAGTCTGGTTAAGTTAAGGTCTATATGAATGGTTTGACTGTAATGTGGGAGTGTGACAGGAATGTCATTTAACTAGGTCCATTACTGTTTGCGCTTTTCTTGAATGAACTACATGATGCATTGGAAGGCAGTTTGAAAATAAATGATTTGCTCATAAGACTTTTATTATATGCAGACGATTTGGTTTTGATAGCAATCAATCCGAAGGTGCTACAGGGGATGATTAATGAATTGGAAAAATACTGCAGGATGTGAAATCTAAAAATACATTTCGATAAATCCAAAATTTTTGTATTCAGAAGAGGAGGTGGTATGATCAGAAAATCTTGTAAACTGAATGATCGAGTATTAGAGGTAGTGAATAACTATAATTATTTGGGAATGACAGTAGCATCCAAGTAATCGTTTAAAGCTCATCTAAAAAGCGCCAGTTTGGCAAAAGTGGCGATTCACACATCTTGGAGTAGTTTAGTATCTAAGGCTGATATACCCTTTTTGTCTAAAGCAACAGTGTATGTGTCGGTAATAAAATCAATTTTGACTTATGGGTCTTCGGTATGGGGTGTTCTTGAGTACAATGAGGAACATAATCAGAAGATTTTAATAAAAAAAATGGTTTCTTGTCCAAGGTATTGTCCTAGCTTTATGGTATATTTGGAGACAGGTATAGGTATTGCTTGAGTCAGCCTATATACGATAAATTTACATATAAAATATGTTAAAAAATACTAGGATATTCGAATGATAGGTTGCCAAAATTTATTTTAAAAAAGTGATGAAAGCAAGGTGTGGCTGGTGGAAAGATTGGATGAGCATGGGAGAAAAATTTGGTATTGAGGTTAGGTGTGATTGGGAATGGAGAGATTGCTGGACTAGTATGATTGAAAATATGATAAAAAAAATACGAAATACAGCGCCAGGTTGAGAGGCGCTAGAATCAAATTTTTGTGGATACTATAAAGAACTGCTTGAAGAAGGGTAAACATGCATGATCTACTAGAAATGGAAAATTTTGGTTACATTCGATGACTGTTCAAATTAAGATGTAGAGTTCTATATTTGAATGATCGACCTAACAGAAATGATAAAAGAAGGTTTTGCTCAATGTGTAACACGAAGAAAAGGAAAGATGTGATATATGTGAAAGTGATTGAGTAGAAATGAACTTAGTAGAGTGAAAGTAGTTACTATGATAAGACTGATACAGGCTGAGTTAGCAGGTTATTGTAAGGTGGTATGGCCGTATAGGAATGAGTTCGTGAGCCTATTTAATTAGTAAATCTATTAGCCTGGTGTTCAATAGGATGAAAATATTAAAATTAGCAATAATAATTTATTTCCGTATAGGTATTATCTTTTTATCTGTCTTTTCTTGACTATCTTGTTATTTTTATTGTTATTTTTATTATTATATAAACAGCTTTCAATCCCGCTAAGGAAAAAAATTCCATAATTTCAAATGCAAGCTAGACCTTACTCTTAAACATTGTTATTGTTGTTTGGTCTAGTGCGAAATTTTACTTAGTAGGATATATGTACCGGGTGGTGAATCGTCAAACGGGCCATAGGAAACTTAATGGGAAATTTTAAATTGTTGAATTGCTGCTTCCCTAATTATTTTAGATCAAAAGTCATAAAAAACTATTTGTAGGGGACTAAATTATAAATTAAAAACAAATGTTAAAACCGTTCTACGAATCAAATGTACTTCAAAATTTTGCAAAAATATAATAGATTTTTCAGACCACCCCTAAATGTTAGGCCACACGTAATACAAGAATATATTATAACTTGTGTGTTTTATCATATTCATGTCAGATGTTTGACAATTTGAAATGTCAATGTTTTTTATTTTATGATTAAATTATAAACAATGAATTTTACTAAATACTACTACTACTGAACAATATTACTTCGTGAACAATAAATTATATTGTTTACAAATCGATCAATATAATGAAATGTACTCAGTTGACGAAAAATCGCATAATGTTGTATTCTGGCAATAGCGCGAACCTTTTCCTGTCATTACCGGATCTTTATTTAAAGTAAGATATTCTAATACACTAAAATTTAATTCCATGTTAAGTTATACAACAATTCAATGAATTCCAATATACTGTTACTGTGATCTTTATTCCTAATAATAATATACGATAATTTCTAAACATAAAACTATAACAAATGTTATAATAAAACATGAATAAAACATTTTTATTATTGCTCTTTTCTCCTTAACTGAGTACATTTTTTAATCAACTTAATTTGTCTTTTAAATAATAAATCACAAAATTTTGGCCATTTAAATCATAGATAAATATAATATACTTTATTTAAATATTGTCAAATATTATAAACGTCAATATGACAACGCAACACGTAATACACATTCTTTTCACGGCGTCTGGCCTGACTTTTAGGGGTAGCCTGAAAAATGTATTATATTTTAGCAAAATTTTGGAATACTTTTAAGTCGTAGAACAATTTTAACAATTGTTTTCGATACATATTTGAGTCCTCTACAAATAGTTTCCCATGACTTTTGGTGTAAAATAATTAGGGAAGCAGGAATTCAACAATTTAGAATTTCTCATTGAGTTTCTTATGGCCCGTTTGACGATTCACCACCCTGTATAAATATTCATGTAATTTATTTTTATTTATTTGAATGACCTTGTTAGATAGATTTAGCCTTAGTGAAATTTTTTGTATATTAAAGAATAATATTTGTTTGCCAATCCTCCTGATGGCATGTGCCAAGGGGAACAAATGTCGCTCAAATAGAATATTGTATTGTATTTTTTTTTAATGAGAAATAAAAAGGCATTATTGACTGATTGATTAAAGTTTTTATTTTATTTGTAGTAACTCCGTAATTTTAATTTATTATTCAAAATTTTTCGTAATTCTTTCATAATTCATAAAACACATGGCAATAGATTACAAACCTAATACACTAGTATTGAGAAATATTATTATGTTTCCCTATTGCCCTTCGCCCACGTCCCACCATTCCACTATATTGGAATAGAAGTAGCTATATTAATGCTATACCTTTTTGTTTGTATCATACCATGCCTTTATATTTATTTTTTTGCATTCTTGTAGAATGTAAATTTCTATAAATCAAATAATAACCTTATGTAAATTGAATTCGACTTTCTTCGACGAACGCCCATGAATAAATTGATATCTGGGTCTAAACACGTACAGAACGGCAAAGCTCGTGAACGGACAAGTTGCAAACTTGTGGAAAGTTGTGTATTTTTGTTCTAAACTCTTTTCCGGTATGGTAAAGACATCCTAGGAGTGAGTCTTGAATAATGCATACTGTAGATGGGAAATTAAGTCGACCTCGTCAATTTATGATTCCCGTGATTTTAAAATGATTTCTACAATTGTATTAAAATCAAAAACTTTTAACACTTTTGACAGATTTGCAACTTTCGCGTAAATGAAAAATATACGCATATAATTTGGTTAACCATTGCCATTATCATATTAGCACAATAATTTTAGAATATTTTGAAATATATTAGGTATAAAGGCATCGAAAAAAATTCTAATTGGGGTAGGCTAAAATACACTCACCGGCAAAATTAACGAAACACCTTAAAAATGGGACATGTAAGTGAGAGCGTCCACCAAACTGGCGTAGCACGTGGCACGTAGCAAGTAGCACGCGTCTAGCATGTTACTTAAAATGTAACCAATGAAAACGAATGATTCAGCGCATATACATTTCATGTAACATGCTAGACGCGTGCTATTTGCTACTTGCCACGTGCCACGCCACTTTGGTGGGCGCTTTCCCTTAGATGTCTCAAATTTCCTACACCTGTTGTACGATTTTAGTGATTTTTTTAGTATGTTATAGTTATAGTATTTAAGAATATCGATGCAATAATGTTATTGCTAGACAGGTTAATGTCATTTTATACCGGGTGTAACAATCATACTGGGTTTTTCCCTTAAAGTTCGGAACACCCTGTGTAATATTCTAGCATATACAAAATAGCCATGTTTTTCATCAATAAATGCTCATTTTCTGCTTAAATTTACCGGCATATTTAAAGCAACAACCATAAAATCTGAGTATTTTCTCTCCAGTGTATATATTGTTAATATTGTTTAGATAATATTATAATACGAAGGTTGGTGAAATATTTTGAATTTATATTACATTGGTACTACAATATGAAACCTGTTTAAGAAGAAATAAAACACAATAATGTCAGACTCAAACAAAATACAGATTTTAAACACATTAACTGCATTGTACAGTTTAGACTTAAATTGGTTTTTTATGCATTTTTTTGGCTTTAAAAGCGTGTGTTTCCCCCACGAGCCCCTACAACTGCAGTTATTCGTCTTCTCATATTTCTGATAACGCTATCGATCAGTTGTTTAGGCGGTCTCTCCCATTTCTCAATCAAAGCAATTCTGACTTCTTCTCTGTTTTGTATAGCAGGAATCCGTGCCCTCAGTTTTCTGCCTAGCATGTCCCACACATGCTCTATCGGGTTCAGGTCTGCGGAAAAAGCTGGCCAATTCATCGTTGTTATACCCACTTGTAATAAGATAACTGTTACATAGCCTGCAACGTGTGGGCGCGCATTATCCTGCATTAAAATAAAATTTTTACCAATATATGGTGCAAAAGGTACCACATGGTCTTGGAGAATATCTCTGATATACCTATCTGCTGTTAATGCTCCATCATCAATCACCACTAACTCTGTTCTTGCTCCCAAATATATACCGCCCCACACCATAATTGAACCTCCACCAAAAGGTACGGTCGTAGTAAAATTGAAAGGGGCATTTCGTTCTCCTTGGCGTCGATATAATCTAGAAAGCTTAAAAGAAGATTCAACGAAATTTCTTTACAAATTACGACTGGCCACAACATTACAAAATGTGGATCGAGAAAATATATCAGCGAAAGAATTATACCAGCAACTTAAAAAATGCATTCATGAGGCTGCAAGTGAAGCTCTGGGTTATAAAGACAAACATGAAACAAAAAATCAAGAATGGTGGTCGGAGAATATGCAAACTTTAGTCAACAAGAAGCAAACTGCTTATCACAAATGGATGTTAATGAGAAAGGATGAAGATTACAAGATGTATCAAAAATTAAATCGAGATGTAAAAAGAAAAGTAGTGAAAAGTAAAAATGAGATGTGGGATCGAAGATGTGCAGAGGTGGATAGGTATATGGGTGGAACAAGAGTCGGGCAAGCTTGGAAGGTGATAAAGTCTCTCCGGAGGGAAGGAAAGGAAAAATCTAACTTGCAGTTAATAGATCTGAAACAGTGGAAACACCTTTATGGGGTCTTACTGACAGAGGATAGATGTAAATTCCAAGAGATCGAAATGGAAGAAATATTCGAACACACACAAATAATTGAGATAACAACCGGAGAGTTAAACGATGCCATCAAAAGATCAAAAAACGATAAAGCAGCAGGACCTGGAGACATCCCAATTAAGTTAGTAAAATATGGACGAAAAATATTACATGAGATTAATTACTATTTATAACTGGGAATAAGCCACAATTAAAGATAAAAATACGTATATTGACGTTTCAATTTCCAATTCGGAAATCGTTCTCAACATACAAACAGTAAATTTACTGTTTGTATTTTGAGAACGATTTCCGAATTGGAAATTGAAACGTCAATAAACGTATTTTTATCTTTAATTGTGGCTTATTCCCAGTTATAAATAGTAATTAATTTACAATGCCACAAGATAATAGCTTCAGAACAATTACATGAGATGTCGGTTCAACTATTTAACAAATGCTTAAAAGGCCAAAATATCCCTGATGATTGGAATATTGAATCATCATCATCATCATCATCCAGCCGAATTTTCACATCCATTGTTGGATATAGGCCTCCTCCAAACGTCTCCAGTTCTCTCTATCTCTAGCTGCTGCAATCCAGTTTGTTTCTATTCTCTTTAGGTCGTCGGTCCATCGGGTGGGTGGTCTGCCTCGACTTCGCTTGTCGGCTCTCCGTCTCAACTCCAATAATCTCTTCGTCCATCTTCCGTCTTCCATTCTAGCAACATGTCCAGCCCACCTCCACTTTTGTTTATTGATTCGCAGTATAATATCGTCTACGCCAGTTCGTCGGCGTATCTACTCATTTCTTACGCGATCTTTCAAGGTCAGGTCCAGCATTGATCTCTCCATTCGCCTTTGTGTTACCCTCAGTTTTTCGGCAGTAGCTTTCGTTAAAGTTAAGGTCTCTGCTCCGTAGGTCAAGACTGGTAAGATGCATTGGTTAAATGCCTTCCTTTTCAGGTGAATTGGGATATTTGTTTTAAAAATGTCTCTCATCCGTCCATATGCCGCCCATCCCAACGTGATTCGTCTATTTAGCTCGCAGGTTTGGTTGTCTCTGGTTATTCTAATTTCATGACCCAAGTATGTGTATTTATCGATTAGTTCTACCTTTTTGTTATTGATCTGTATCTCTTCGCTGGGAACCATATTGGTCATCATTTTGGTTTTCTCGAAATTTATCTCCAGCCCAGTTTCTTGTAGTATGTCATTCAGTTCTTGGAGCATGTCTTTGATCTCTCCCAGATTATCTGACAGAAGCACGATATCGTCCGCATAACGTAGATGGTTTAATCTTTCTCCATCGATGGATATTCCTTTCTGTTGCCATGTTAGTCTTTTAAATGCATACTCACGAACGGTAATGAACAGCTTTGGTGACATGGTATCACCTTGCCTGACTCCCCTTTTTATCTTTATTTTATTAGTTGCAGAATATAGACTTATGGTTGTTGTGGCATTTTCATATATATTTTTAATTATATTACAATATTTGTGGTCGATCCTGCAATCTTGTAGAGCTCTTAAGATGGACGGTAGTTCCACTGTATCAAACGCCTTTTTAAAGTCTACAAATATCAATGCCAAGGGACAGTTATATTCGTTAGTTTTTTCTATTAGGGTTTTTAGGCACTGCAGGTGATCGTTTGTGCCATAATTAGGGCGGAAACCAGCTTGTTCCCGAGGTTGGTAAAAATCCAGTAATATTGAATACATCAGCTCAATATTCAAGAAAGGGGATAAACGCAAATGCTCTAATTATAGGCTAGGAATAACTGTTATCAGCTCAGTGGGGAGGTTGTACGGTCGAATAATAAAAAAGAATAGAATCAGAATACGAAGATATAGAAGAACAAAATGGATTTCGTGCAGGAAGATCGTGCACTGATGGTATATTCGTTCTGCAGCAGGTAATCGAAAAACGGAAGGCAATGAATCTATCTACCCACCTATTGTTTATAGATTTAGAGAAGGCATACGATACGGTACCTTTAATTAAAAAACTGTTTCAAACATTGACGAAAGTAGGACTTACTAGAGAGTATGTGGATGCTATCGCAAATATATACAAAAATGCAAGAAGTGTCGTTAAAGAAGGAAACTTTATATCTGAATCCTTTTCAATAAAAAAGGGGCTTAAAACAAGGATGTCTACCTCCGACCTTATTTAAAATATATATTCAATCATCGCTAGAGCAGTGGAGGAAACAAGTATCCGGAATGGGAATAGACATAGGCGATGGTAAATGTTTAACAACTTTGTTTTTTGCAGATGATCAGGTAGTCGTAGCGAATGATGAGGAAGACATGGACTATATGTTTAGAAAACTAAAGAAAGAATATGAAAAATGGGG
Organism: Diabrotica balteata; assembly: GCA_918026665.1. Taxonomy (NCBI): domain Eukaryota; kingdom Metazoa; phylum Arthropoda; class Insecta; order Coleoptera; family Chrysomelidae; genus Diabrotica; species Diabrotica balteata. Next base: position 29,156,965 of record OU898276.1, on the reverse strand, counting down.
CCTCCATATGAATATGTCAAAGACAGAGTATCTTAAAATAGGAGATGATGAAGAAGATCCAGAGTTAGAAATTAGAAATATAAAAACATGCAAGGAATATAAATATCTCGGATCTATAATATCTTAAGAAGGCATTACCAAAAGAGGCATCGAAAACAGAACGCAGCAGGGAAAAAAGCGGTTAATAGTCTAAACTCTCTACTGTTGTCCAAAGATATTAAACAAGAAACGAAATTGAGAATATATCGAACCTTGGTAGAGAATAGTATGACTTATGGGGCAGAATTTTGGCAGATCACGAAAAAAGAGAAAAAGAATAAAAGTAGTAGAAATGGATTTTCTAAGAAGAGCGTGTGGTGTATCCAAAAAAGGTCATATCGGAAATAAAGATATTAGAAGAAGGACAAATACTGTATATTCCAGTGTAGATAGAATTAAAACAAGACAACTAGTGTGGTATAATCACGTGAAGCGAATGAATGAAGATAGATGGCTAAAGAAAGCTTTAAATTACATACCACAACAAAGAAGAAGAAGAGAAAGACCTTCAGTTGCCTCGGAAGAGAATGTACGACACATAATGAGAGATAGAGTCATCAAATAAGACGAATGAATGAACAGAAAACGATTGGCGGTCGAAATTCGAGAGGCGGCAGAGGCTGTAGGAACCTCACTTCCTATATATATATATATATATATATATATATATATATATATATATATATATATATATATATATATATATATATATATGTATATATATATATATATATATATATATATATATATATATATGTATTCACAAATAATTCGTACCTCAGCACAAAGGTTATTGCTTTCTATCATACCATACCAACAAACGAAGGTACGAATTATTTGTGAAATTATTAATTGGGGATTTGAGCTCATTTGAGCACAGTTTATTACAAGTAGTTACCTAATGAACATCATATTGTGTAATTACGAGTAGCTGTCAATAAATCAACATTTTCTACCTAACTTCAACCCTTTATTATATTTATCATCGTCGAGCGACAAGAAGCGGAGAAAGGGGCATTTACAAACCGATTCGCACCTCAAAACTACGTTCGAACCTTCCCACTGGATCTTTTTCCACTTTATCACTACAACTATATGGAATTACTCAGTCCCACAAAGTTACCTTACTTCATTACAAATCTTTTTTTCAATTTCCACATAAGTATTAGAAAAATTTTTTATTAAATTTCCACTTCAGAATACTACAAGTTTTATATTAGTTTTTTCTTATAATGAATAAATTTTATAGTAGAATATAATGGATAATTATTTCCATAATTATCTATCTTATCCATTAGCAAAAAAACTTTGCCAGTACGTATTCTATCTCAGTCCCTTTTAGGGTTTTTGTGTAAAACTTAGTTCCAATTAACTTGGCGAATACACCTTCTCCCTATATGTATATACGTTCCGTCCCTTGTATTGCAAATTCAGTGTAAATTTGAACAGAAATTGGAGAGTAAATAGCTGGAAAATTTTCTACCGCGGCTAAGCCACGATTGGATGTACAGTCGAAGAGTCAGGGGCGTGTGGTAAAATCGATGAAGGTAATTAAAGTCAGCTAAAATGGTTTTTTGTATCACATGTTAAATACGAAAAAACCAATGCGGAGAAATTTGAATTAATCGTATATATTCCAATCACCGAAAGAGGGCACCTCAGTAATTGTGGTTATGCGAAACATGGAAGCTAACAAAAACATAATTAAGGTATTGGTACACTTCTGATGTACAAAAAGGTATAATTTCAATAACTTTTTCTCGACTTCTTCATTATAAGGTGAACCCGTCGAAGTGTGAACTAGTTTTCAGTTAGATGATTTTTATGACATATTTTGCATGATTTAGGAGATGTTTTAAGTAATGATATTTTTTTTCTAGAATGCTTACTATATATACTTAAATTTGGGAACGTTCGTAACATCAGGTGTAAAAATTATGGTAAATTTTTTTTAAGTATCCATGGTTCACACTTTCCCATCAATTTGGGGTAAGTTTGACAATGGACTTTAGCTATCATCTATTTGCTTTATTTTTCTTGAGTATAGGTATAAATGTCGATGTAAGCCAGTCTTCTGGGAAGATTCCAGTGGTATATATTTTGTTAAATAATATTGTTAACGTCTGAAGATTTTCTTCATTCATTTCTTCAACAAAACAAAAGTAATGACAAACACGGAAGACCAAGAGGCAAAAAAAATACAAACAGAAAAAAAGAACAGGTAAATGAGTATATCTATCTAGGACAAGCAATCAGAGCTAACAGAGAAAATCGAACAGCCGAAATATCAAGACGAGTAAGATTGGGATGGGCAGCGTTCGGCAAACTTTCTTACGTTCTAAAAAATCAAACAATCCCTCTATACTTACGAAGCAAGGTATATAACTCCTGTATAATACCAGTGCTCACCTACGGAGCACAAACATGGACATTTAGACAGGCCAATTTGGATAGAATAAGGAAGGCACAAAGAGCGATGGAGAGACAAATGTTGGGTATATCACTTAAAGATAGAAAACGTAACCAGTGGATCATAACTAGAACAAAGACAGTAGACGCGATAGAACAAGCAGCAAAACTGAAATGGAAATGGGCTGGACACAATGAACGTCTCCAAGACGGACGATGGAACAATGCCATCGGAAAGTGGCGTCCATACAATGCAAAGAGATCAAGAGGCAGACTACAGATGAGGTGGAAAGATGACATCAGGAAACAAGGAGGTCCCATATGGCAGAGAACAGCTCAAGATAGGGAAAGATGGAGAGAACTGGGGGAGACCGATATCCAACAATGGAAGGATAGAGAATAGGTTCAAAAAGAAAAACATGACAAACAGACATTCGAATAACAAATCGTTATAAAGGTAGTCTTCGCCAAGTGAAGATGTGTCGTTATTCTCCCTTCATTACTTGAGGTTAAAAATCAACCTGCTCTCAAATAATGTATTTTCCTTCGGCAATACTGCCTCGCGGTCTTTTTTTGATTTTCTAAGCTGATTTTAAACTTTCCAATTTGTTGCCTCAAAACAAGAGTTTATATTTGCATCACTACTAAACTATAACGTTCATATACACACATGTGTATCTCACTCAGTATAAACCCTTTATAATCATGGTCTTTATGAGATTATAATGGGCGTCTTTGTTAAATTTGACTACCACATCTAACCGCTACACTATAATGCCCCCATCTAATTGTTGCACTAATTTGCATAGTACGTTTCACCTAATTATACTTAATTAATGGAGGCATTTGTATATTTCTAAAGCATTTTAACCTCAATATAATACATTTTAAGTTGTATGTAAATGAGCTGTGTATTACCATATAGCCAATGTTTAGTTAAAATGTAGAGTTTGTTTTACTGAAAACTTGGTAGCAGTCTTTGGGATATTTTCTAAACATTGCTTGTTAACGTTAAGGTCAAAATTTCAATGTTTAAGTTATAAGCTTTCTACTAACCTCTCATACATTTTCTAATTAGCGATTTTGTTAAATATTTAAGCTCTTTAAATTTTTCAAGAAATAACATATTTCCAGTTAAACAATTTTTTTCATCTAATGAAACACGCGACTATTTTTCTCTTTATTAATAAAAAATTATATTTTCCCAATTTATTTGTATTATTAAATTATTAGGTTCAGCGCTTTTATCAAAGATATGTATCTTTTTCTTCTTAAGCTTTTCCCTTTCAGATGTCGCTGTTGCTTACTCTTCTTCGAAACTTATCGCTGTCCACTGTTTCTTCTTCATTTAACCCTTAACTGGTCATACATAATATTTTATTGGAAATTGGCACCGCCCACAGGCAAGTCCTTCTATCTAATCCTTAAACTATTGGAGCTTGACAAGTGGGTGTATTTGCGACAAGTTTCTCTCAGTTCCCAAAAAGTTATCCCAACAATTAGGTAGAGAGTAGTTCCAGAGAACTACGATGTGTTTGTAGTTCTCTGGTAGTTCCTCACACGACGCCGGACTGTTGGTGTGAGTTTTTTGTATGTCGTGCATTTTTAGAAATTATAACCGGGCCATCAGAGCGAGTGCGTTTCGGCGATGACGATTATGAGACAACTCTTTTAAAGTGGTACAATGAGAAATGTGATAGTTGTTGCAGTTTCGCAACTGTAAATAAACATTTGTAAATGTATTAACAGAATTTTTAATAGTTTCTATTCTCCTCGTATATTTTAAAACCAGATTTGTGTGTAAGTGACCCAGCCGTGTTAAGGGTTAAAGATTGCAAGGCGGGCCATCTGCCAAATATCACCACATGTGTGTGGTACCTAAAATAAGGGTTTGCGTTTGTTACAAAACCAGAGTCGAAAAGTATCTCTCGAACGATGAACATGTGTATGTAAAGATGAAGAGTAGCTGACTTTTTATCGGTCTTTTGACCAAAAAAGACGAAAATGTGCATAAAACTTGTGTAGTTGAAATCGGCCGCTGAAGGCGTAATTTGCGATAGCCCTAGCGCTATATTTTCATGGGGTAAGGAACAATACACCATTTATATATGACTTGCTGCATATATCAAGTACGTGCACTTGGTATATTTATTTGATATTTGTTGGAACTTCATCGCATTTGTGCCGCGATCGCAATTGAACATTGTCAATTGGACATTTTGCGTTTGTTCCGGTTTATTTACTATATTCTTATTTTTGTATTTTGTTTTGTAAACACCGATTTATTTTATGCGTGGTTTGTATTAATAATTGTATTGTTTGTATGTTTTTATACCATTGATATATAGGTATATATCCATATTTTTATGTTTTTGTTGTAATATTATTAATTTGTTTTTGTATCTTTTATGTATAGTATGTTTGCGGCTATGATAGGTTTTGTCTTTTGTTTTGGCAGTGGTTTTAATAGAATCGACATCTTTTTGATATGGTCTGTTTATTGTTGTCTTTCGGTGTGTCTGTTGGTGTTTCATAGTAGCTGATAGTTAAGTTTGTATATTCTTCTTTAATTATAATGGTATATGGTTATGTATATTTATGTTTAATTTTACACCTTTTTCTAAATAAAGTTTTATACAGTCCACTGGCTTTGATTTCTTTTCTTTTATTTGAATATACATACCCATTTCGAAAGGGGGAAACCAGCGAGTTCTAGATTGAACAGCATATCTTCTCGCTCCCTTCAGGATGATCCCAATTGTTATATTGAGGTCATCGTATGTGCAGAACGCAACAGTAGTGACAGTGATGTAGACGATATTTCGAAAGACCATACCATTAAATCTGAACACGATACATGTTCGGAATTTTATGATTCTGACAAGCCATCAGATTGTGATGAATTAGCAGTGAGTGATAGTGATAAAACCTATGTTTATGGTAAAAATCGACACAGGTGGTGTACGTTAGAAGTTATCTCCTCATCTAGAACACGTAAACACAACATTGTCATAAAAGTGCCAATTCCAAAAACAAAGGCAAAAATGCTCGGTGAGGCTGCGATACCCTTGTCTGTTTGGAATATGTTTTTTATTGATAACACTCTACAATATATTAGGCAGAATGCAAACACAAAATTACGACCAATTCATGAAAAATATTCTGCTAGTTCTATCCATCATCTTAGAGAAATGGATGTTATTGAGTTAAGAGCATTTTTGGGATTCCTTGTTTACACTGTCATTTTTAACTCCAGTCACAAAAATATAGACCGTTTATTTGCAACACATGGAACTGGAAGAGACATTCATTTCACCAGGATTTGACGATTCTGAAGACATGGAGGAACTGCAGCTATTTCATTCATATTTAATACTTTCATAGAAAATTGTCAAAGTGTATACGGACTTGGTCAATCTGCCACAATTGATGAAATGCTTGTAAGTTTTCGAGGTAAATGCTGGTTTAAAATGTACATGCCTAACAAACTGGCTAAATACGGACTTAAAACACTGTCTTACGGATTCAGGTAATGGTTATTTGTATAATGCTTATATCTACAGCAGAAAAGACTCAAATAGATTTGGTATCAGTGACGAGTACAAAAAATTCCTAAAGCCTACACAAGCTGCGTTGCGCTTAGCTGAACCTCTGTTTGGTAGCAACCGAAATATCATAGCTGATAATTGGTACTCTTCTCTTCAATTAGTGGATATTTTACGAACGAAAAACTTGACTTATGTAGGCACACTAAAAAAAATTAGGCCGAAATAGCTCCATCTTTTCTGCCCAACAGAAACAAACCTAAAGGGTCAATATTTTATGGATTTAGGGAAGAATGTACCTTAATTTCTCATGTAGGAAAAGTGGGAAAGGCTACAGTACTTATATCTTTAATGCATAGTAGACGTTTACAGTAATCCCTCTACTGAAAAACCAGAAATTATTTCTTATTATAATGAGAATAAGGGAGGTGTAGATTTGCTAGATGAGAAATTCTCCAAAAGCACCTCAATCCGTCGAACCCAAAAATATCCCTTAACAATTTTTCTGCATATTGGACATTTCTATAGCAAATTCATGTATTCTACATCAGTTTTACAAAAACAATCTAGTAACAAAAGAAAAAGTGTTTTTGCTTTGGAGTTGGCTATGCATTTAGTGCAAGATCACATGAAAGAAGAATGACAATGACGAACATTCCACGTCAATTACGTCTAGATACTTGGAGTTCAAGAAGAAGAAGAGGAGAATCAGACGGTTGTTCTTATTTTAGAAAAACGCTAGATTTGCAGTTTGTGTCCGAGTAGAACTCGCAGTTTGACAAAATATTTATGCTTGCGTTGCAACCTGTTTGTTTGGGATGTACAAAACCACCATGTAAAAATTTCATATAAAATTGGTAAAGTTTGACTGATGATGGAAACCAGGGAACCGCTGGGAACAGTTCCCAGCTGTTCTCTGCGTGTAGAGGTTCTCTCACCGGCTCTGGAACTCGCTTCAGCCATGTGTTACCTCTAGCCAAATTTAATTTAATATTGAACATCACAGCTATTTTACAACACAATGTATAATCTTTTATAACTAAATGTAATTTAAAGGGTTTTTACCCTAGTATTTTGGTGGCTCAGGCATTGTGACCTAGCATTTTTTCGATTTTAAAACCTGATGATGGACTGTGTGGTCCGAAAACGTTTGTTTTATTGATGTAGCTTTTTTAAGGTTTTTTTAAATAAATATACCCATTTACAAAGACTAACCTCTTTTTTTTAAATTAACTGTTCATTTTCTGAAAAGTAGTTTATAATAGTAACGTCTTAACCTAATACAAAAGAAAATCATAGTAGAGTAACCATATAAAAAAATAACAGTCATGTTTTTTTTTTTTCGTAATGTTAGAATCTTGCGACAAAAATATTTGAACAAATTGTAAGTGTTTATCTATTCTTTGCACATAGTACAGGTAACTCTCTGAAGTGAATGTGTTTTGCAGATGGTCCTATGATATTCTGCGCAAAATGTGGAATGTTTGTTATCCTTACCTCTGGGACACAAGTAGCATCTACGTCTTACAACTGGCCTTTCTGGTTTGGTCTGATCTTGATGAGTAATTTTATTTTCTAATGCTTTAGAAATTATCGAGCGTAATTCTCTTGACAAATTTGGCATTGCAAATCTTACTTCTAAATGTTAATTTATAAGACTGATTCCCAGCTCTTGAATAAAATCCGATCGATTTTTTCTAACCCCAGGATTAGCTGCGTGAAAAATAATGTGACTGTTTACTATAGCAATATCCATTATAAAATACCAAATTACTAAAGGCCATCGCTGGCATCTTCGACCTGAACGATAAAGTGCGCATTTTGTATCAAGTGCATCAACGCCCCTTTCGACGAATTGTAGAAAGCTATTATATCAGGTTTTTTGCTTTCCTGGTCAACAGATTTGTCGTAATGCATAGACGACAACATAATTACACTTTTATTTTTTTTTTGGGGACATATGATACGATTGTATTGTCTCGTGTAAAACCAAATAAACACTTATCAACTTCGTAATTTTTATTTGGTTGAAATTGTGGAGAAATTTCTCTCTTATTTTTATGCATTGTACCTACATAGGTAAGTCGAAGTTTTTTTAGTTCATCAACTAGTTCTATTGAGGTGAACATTTGAGCATCAGGTGAGCATCATATTAAGTGACATTTTGATTACTATTGGCAATTGGTTCCACTAAAGCAAGTACTGATCTTGTAGGTATGGATAGCTTTTGGGCATTAGGATCATTTGTGTTACCCGTATACACAAAAGCATTTACCAAATAATGTGTTTTTGCGTCACATAAACACATCTACCTCTAAACCCAACCAACATATCGTCCACTGTAATATATTCGGAACAGGTGTAGTTTGCTGTACTGTTAGATACGAAACATTTAAATAAATAGGACACTGCTGCAAGTCGATCTCCATTGGTCTTCTTTTGCTCTCTTATTTCATGATTGTCAAATCTTATTGCTGTGAGAAGAAATAAGAAGCGTTCTTTTGACATTGTAGCACGAAAAATTGGCCTACCTAAAACACTTGTCGAAAATAATGAATCGACATTTTCTTGATTAGACTTTAGTACACCTGAAAGGTATAAAAGACCCAAAAAAGCCTTAAGTTTACCTTCGTTTAGATGATCGACAAATGTACATGTATCCCCATAATTTACACTGAGCTCGATAATTTTTTCATTTGTGTACTCTAGAATAAAGGCCAACATGTCAGGAGTTATAAGAAGTGACCAGAAGTCAAGTGGACTGGATGGTTTTGTTTCTAAGGCAGGTCCACGAAGATCAGGAAGGTGTGTAATAATGTTCTGTGCGCGAATTTTTGATGGGGCCGGAGCATTTTTAGCCCACTTATATCTCTTCCGTCCATAGTAAAAATTTGTTTCATTATTAGATGCTGTTTCACATTCGTCGCTTAATAAGTCACTTACGTCAATTTCTGAATCTGTGTAGTGAACCGAATGTTCACTTTCAGTGTCAGTATCACTGTTATTAGAGTCACTATAAGTGTCAATATTTTCGGTTGGTTCCTCCAGAGATTCGAGAAAGTCAAAAACATTTTCACTTGTCACCGTACTTCCGCTAATTCTTAAAGCCATTTTAATGTATTATCTTAAATAATAATAACGTAACTACTATGGTGGGGTCAAATCCGACTGGAACTCAGCAGCACGTGTGCACTATCCCACTGATCGTTTGCTACTAAGCGGCATGCTAAACTACGTACTTAATTGGGAGAATACATAGAATGACAAGGTCGTTCGCCAAACTGTCTACCAGTGGCGCACGAAATTTCAAGTCCTGGGGTCAAATTTGACCCCACGATAGTAGTTCAGGTTTAGGCTTCTAACTTATAACAATAAAGGTATTTAAGTTAAACAAAATATATTAACAAATTATTTTTGTTTTAGGTAAGGAAACATCTAATCTCCGAGTATTTTTGTCTAAAATAATTACGTAAGTATTTTATTCTGGTAACTATTAAAATAGATAACTCATTAAGATTTTATAATTCATAGAAATAAATTGAGAATAAAATCAATAGAAATAGATTTAAATAATTTAATAGAATTTAAGATTAATCAAGCTTATCTATATTTATTAATTTTTAATAGTTTTCATTGAAAACACATTCTTTGGAAAATAAAGATCGATATAAAGTTATTAGGAGAAGCGAATCAGTTCTAATGCCCATTGTCCACGCAAAGGAAACATTTCTCTTGGTGGATTTGGTTACTGGTCATTAGACCAAAAACGTATTGGAAAAAACTAAAAGCTCATTTCTATTTAATTTTTGCAAGCAGATGAAGGTATTATACCTAGATCGTGGAGCCGTTGCCAGTATCTATCGTGAATTTCAAGCAGGGTACGACTCTAAGTGTGCAAGTAAAACTATGAAAGTAAAATTTATGACATCCGCGAAGAGGCCCATCAAGACAAACCGAAACTGGTACAAAAAAGGAAGAAAAACAGTTTTCAGTCCAAATTACGTGAAAATACTCACGATTAGAGAGTAAAATCTCGAATAAAGAAAATTGTCCATGATTTATTTTGAAAAGCATACCACCAACCGTCGACAGCATAATAAATAGAGTCAAGGAGGATGAGGACCTACCAGCTTTTTCAAAAACCACATTTAATACTGTAACATCGGAAACATTTTTTGGATGGCGTTAGAAAGGTCACCAATGGAGACACTGTGGACGGCAGCCAGACGGTTGGTGGAGAGCGAGTCGTGGGTTCGAAACTAGCTTTTGGAACCGGGTCCAACGGAGGAAATAAGTAAAGATAGGATAAAATAAGATATATGGGAAAAGATACAGAAATAAACAAAAAGATAGATGGGTAAAATTACCAAAGATACGATAAGATAGAAACTGGGCGCCACTCAATTTTTTGGGGTTTAAGGAGAAAATTAAGAAACCTTAGAAAAAAAAAGATAAGGAAAGATATTTAGGTTCAGAGATCAAACCCAAGGAAAGATACCAACAGTTAATATCAAATAAATTTGGTCAACACATTATATAAACAAATAATAAATATATTACTTACCTCCGAAACTTAATCAGCCTGATCTTTCTACTGTTCAAAGGTATAGTAATATTTAAAGGAAAAAAGCAAATATTCAGAGTTACTATTTTATCAGGGAACTTGTTAGGAGCCGACAAATAAAATACATACATGAAACAATAACAATATATTCAACAACAAAATTATGACGCTGCTGAATGCAACACAAGTAATAAAAGTACACCAACAACTATAAAATGGTGGTATACATATAAAAATAAGCAGTAATATAATAGAAAATACCTTTACAAAGATATATAATACAATCATGTACAAATAAAGTTTTGGCGTATCTCGAGATATTACAACAAAAAAAATTTATGACAAATATACCAACACAAAAGATAACAAAAATTAATCAATTCTAAATTTACAAAAATACTAAAAGGTTACAGAAATGAAAACGTAAGAATTTAACCAAACCGCACTTGATTAAGTGGTTTAACTACCTCGCACTATTATTTAATGAGAAACTGAGAATTAAATGTTCATAATTGTTACTTATATATAAATTACAATTTCTTGAATCTATTGAAATGTTCTTTAAATTGAATGCAAAAATCAGCAATCTACAGGTGAAGACATGGTGGAACTTTAGATACGTCCAGATAATGGCAGATGATATGATGACCATACCATATTACTCGCCCAGATAATTTGAAGAGAATGATTACTTACAGTAAATCTTAACGACTGCGGCACTAGGTACTTCACTGAAGCTATATACTGTACTTAATACTTTACTTGTATCCAACACTGATTTTAATTACCATTAAAGGTACTTTAGAACTATATATAATCTAATATAGTATAAGAAAAGAAAACTAAAATATAAAGTGTATACACCCTTAGAGAAAAAAATGCACAGAGACGGTAATTTTAGGCAAGCGACCTTACTCAATGATCGCCCCACTCGAAGCAAACAGGTTCTTCTAAAATTTTACCAAACTTAAATCAAAAAGAGAAGAAGGGATATCTCCCTCTTAAAAATCATAGGCCAGCCTGTATCTATTTCTGAGAAGGTAAGATTCTAACGACATCGGAAAGTTTGAGGTATTTACGGTAATAGTAATTGGACCTGATAAAAATAAATCTTCTAGATTAGGTTTCTCCCGCAAAACATTACAACGGGCGTTCGACGACAATTATCGAATTTATGAAAAAAAACCCGGAAAAGGATTAACTAAGAATTAGCCAAACCGGCGTCGTTAAATAAATAGGTAGGTAGATTTCTTCAGTCATTTTTCGGTATTTTCCCAATAAAATTTCTTGATCGTAAACACGACCATTCAGCGTATCATCACGGGGTTAAAAGGAATTAAAAATAAATTAATATATTAATTAAAAAAAAATGTTACACAGCCCCCTCCCAAGAGAGGAAACTGGTGAAGAAGAAGAAAGAAAACGGTTTCCGATCAAAACCTAAGGATACATTTTTTTTATATACCCTCCAAACGATTCAAGGAACGTGCCTAGAAAAGAAGTACAGGATATAAAAGACGTTAACATCATTAAGAAACAAGTATCCCAACGTCAAGATAATAAAATTATTTAAGGTAAACCTCGATACAACAAAAATGCCTATTTATGAGATAGCATCGAGATCGGTACTCATAAGTAATTCGTTAAGATAAATTAGAGAACAAGATATTTTTAGGAAATCTCTAATTGATACAACACCAAAACATGCCAACGTGGAAGTCAAAAAGAATTAAATAAAACTCAACTAGCATTAATAAAAGTAGAAGAAGTAGAAAAATAAATGAGTACCTGGTTGATAGTTGATAGCTTCGCGTATGACACGCCTAAATTTAATTTAGGGTCACAATCGGTAAAGTCACAATCGGGTCGAAGTTGACATAACGAAAACTTCTAAGTCATATCAGGGAAAGGGGTCTGTAGCAACATCAGTATTTAAAATAATGAAAGGGTAAGAAAAATTAAGAGAAATGTGTCTCTGGGATGAGCAGAATTTTTTGCCTGGCTTATATCTAGATAGAAAACATTAGTTTTCAAAATAAAGCATTGAGGGTAATTGAAAATGCTCCCTGGTACATAGCGGCATACACAGAGACCTAGGTGTAGCAATAGTCGTAGATGCAATGTAAAATATTTAAAAAGAAGCATGAAAATAGACTGCTTAATGCTTAGAACCATTCGATCTTAGCGGCCATTAAACTACTGGATCTGGATGGAATTTCGAGTGCAAATAGTTTATGTCTAAAGTCCAGTATCTATTAACTTCTATGTTTTAGCCAGTAAAACAAATGGGAGAATACCATCAAGAAAAACTCAAAAAACATCAGTTTTAAAATAGACAACATTAGCTCGTTAGTCTAATCCTTAGTCTAATTTTTTATGACTAGTTGTAAATAACCAAGGTATCGCTTATCCTCTTCAATTTTTGAAATAAACAAAATATAATTGAAAAAAAATAATAAAAGCTGCATAAGCGATTAGACTGAAACTGTTATAATGGTATTTAATATAAAAGCTACAACGACGTTGTTTTTTTCCAATAAGAAGAGATATATTCAATATATTTCAAACGAAAGCTTCGCCGAACTTTAGTACAAAACTTTCAAATCAAAACTTTTTAGCGACAATAACAAGCAGATAATCGTAGAAATTGCGTACAGACATAAAAAACAAGAAGTTAAAGAAAGCCAAGAAAGGCAAAGTCCTGCATCGTATCTTCCGACTATCGGTAAATTATTCAGCACGTAATCCTTTTAGCAAGGGCCGAGAGCCCGTTCAACTGGCCCAATTGCTGAATAGTATGTTAAGGAATCAGCGAGATTTTAATAAAAGATGGAAATAAGCGGCGAATGGATGAAAAACTACGTCTATCGGCGTAAGAATAAAGAAACTCGGGTTGAGAAAAGATCTTTTTAATCTAGATATGTCGGGTTTCCTAAAGATGGTAACAAGTACACTGCCGAGCCTGTTTAGTACTTAGTAGCCTAAATTACAATGAGTAAATGGTTTTAAATAATTTTCAAATAGTAAGCTCTTAAGATTAAGAGCTAAGCAAAATTTTTAGTTTGATCGATAACAGCGATATTTGCAGAATTTCTATGAAAATCGAATCATCTGTTTTGTATAAAACAAGAAGTCGCTGGTTAAATGATATTAGAATAATATTGAAGTGAAAATGCAATATTTTGACTAAAAATAAAGGTAGCGAAAATAACAAAAATACAACTGTAAATAAATTATGAGAATTAACTGGCTTTAACTCATACTGTTATCTGTACAAAGAATTTAGACTTACCTTTTGAAATATTGATGTATTCGTAGCAGGCAGAAGAAATGGTTGCTGCGCATCACGACTTTAAAGGCCGCCCGGCGCCGAGGCTCAAAAAAGGCTTAAACGATACACTCGATGTTTTAAGTACGTCTCATGATAAAGTATCGTCTTGAGATAGTCATAAACCTTCTAGTCACGCTTCGAGGTTATCCGTAGGAAGAGAGTATTCCAATAAATCACTCTATTATATTGCGATTTTGAATGGCGATAATTTAAGTTAATTGTTACGGTAATATGATACTTTACATTAGATTCTCTATTTGCGACACAAAAATAAGAAAAGAGAAGGTCAAATTCTCTGAACATAAAACAGAATAAATGAACTAGCTAATTTAACAATGTAATTTTACGAAATAACAGGAAATAATAGAGAGTTGTCAAGTGAAAGAGTGATAATACGGTAACGTTATTTTGACAGCGGAGCAAGCGCAGTATGAAATGTGAATAACGTAAATGATTTTAACGTTTACGGGCTCCGTTACCGTACGTCGAATAGCGGGTTTGATATACGGTAACGTTAGCAGCGAATCGCATCAATTCGTCAAGACTTGGGACTCGGAGATAGGAGTTCGTGTTCTGTAATTTTATCTCTATGCATAGGTTAACACGTGTTTTCTGTTTTCTTGGTTAAGCATCTACGAGACAATAAAATATTTTATTATATTTCATTATATTTATCAATTATAAACACGGAAATGATGAAAACGACAAAAAGGCTGCATTCTACAAGCACTGATGACCTTTTACTAGTAAAAGAAATGCGAGAAGTCAACTCTCTGGAATGTTTTGTTTTTCAAACCGAAAATACTATTTGGCTTGCTCAGGCTCTGAGCTATCCAAATTAAATACCGAATGTACATTTTGTATGTTATCATTTAAAATATGATTTAGTATTAAATCTTTTATAACTTCGTCATTTGCTTCAACTAATATTGCTTGTTCTAAAATGTCTTTCATATTTCTGTAGAAAAAATTTGAAACCCAAAATGTACAAAACCAGACAAAATATATTACCTTGGATAAAAGAAAACAAAAAATTATTTATTTTTCTGTCACATTTGACATTTGACTGACAATTGCCAACTATTAACGTGAAGCACCAATTCGACTATTATTTGATAACTCTAAAATTACATATCCGCAAAACTTTATACCGTAAAAAATAGCGTTTACGTGTCAAAATAACGGAAGGATAAAATTTTACTTGATAACTCTCTAATATATTTTAAAGTAAAGTCGTTACAATATGCCATTAAATTAGATCACATTATAGTCCAGTAAACGAAAAATATTAAATATAATATATGAAAATAAATACCTACTAATGCTTTCCCAAACATTCTCCCGCTTCAAAAACGAATGTTTTTAAGAACAGCTGAAAGTATAAATATAAAGGATAGACATATAGATATCGATATAATAATAAAGAACTAAGTAAGAATAAAATATATATTGACAAATAAGCAAAGGTCAAGGTTTAGCGACAGAACATTGTCAAAGTCAGAAAGACTGTGTCAAACACAATACCGTTGGCATTTTTTCCTATTAGACCGTAGGGTGCGAAAAAAACAAAAAGAAGAACAGCGTCGAAAACTAGGCGTGGTGTCGCATTTTAAAAAAAAAGTCTTCATTGACAGTCGAGAAGTATTGATATTTCGGCGAGCTCCACGGTAGGAAAATGCCAGTTTGGTCAAAATTGTAACAATTATGCCAGTTATCAAACACGACTAAACAATCAAAAAGGTTTTGATTAGAAGACATAATGACCTGGAAATCCCTATTTATCGCTACATCAGCATATATAAATACTGGCGATTTTCAGGTCAACCAGGTCAGTCCCTCACGGGTTCTCCGAGAGCTTAGTGCTGTCGGGGCTCTGCTCTTGTTTTTAGCTTTTTCCACACTCTGTGGCTGAGATTTTATTCTACTGCAACCTGGTATTTTTATTTCGACTTAACCTTTGTCATGTAATAAGTATCTTGCGATTAGACCCCTTATTTGTTCACCCGAGGTGACATTGCGCCCGACAACGTGGCTAAAATCCGCACCCACGACCAAGCTCGAGTTCACAGAAGGCTACAAATCATTGACTTCACCATGGTTGAAGTCAAGAGAAGAATGGGGAGAACCATTGACTGTTATACTCTAACACTCCTACATCGAGGCCTTCTGCAGACCGGATGCCTTCGACGTGCAGGCGCCTTTGACGAGCCAAACTTCTTCGGAGTCAGAAGCCCCTGATGCCAATGGAAGTCCAGAAGTAGACCCAGTCATCGCCCCCCCTACCGAAAGTGGTTGGACAACCACGTAGGCTTCGGCACCCTGGTACCTACGAAACCCAATCGGATCTGGCAGATGGGATCCAGACGACCGAGAAGAAGACGAACCCGTTAGAGGAGTTGGCACACCGATCGAGGATTGGACCTGCAGGAGTCTGAGATGCCGTTATCACCATCGACCTCCCTGTAAGTAGTGCAGTGCTGTGGATTTTTAAACTTTTATTGTACTTTTTTTTTCGTGCCTTTTAATGTATTTTATTGTCTTGTTTATTATTATTGTAATTGTTTATATTTCAATAAATTTCTTTCTCAGTAACAGAGTCTCCAGAGGATGTCATCGAATGCGATAGTAGCAAGACTACTACGCACTTCGATGCGCATTGCCCTGCCTCGAATTTTCTCATTGGTCCCTGACCTGGAAATCCATATTTATCGCTACATCAGCGTATATAAATATTGGCGATTTTCAGGTCAACCAGGTCAGTCCCTCACGGGTTCTCCGAGAGCTTAGTGCTCTCGGGGCTCTGCTCTTGTTTTTAGCTTTTTCCATACTCTGTGGCTGAGATTTTATTCTGCTGCAACCTGGTATTTTTATTTCGACTTAACGTTTGTCATGTAAGAAATATCTTGCCTTTTTCAAGGCAAGATACCAGAAGAAAAAATTTACGAGTCCATACCATGAAAATGGACTTAAGTAGAGGAGCTGAAGCCCTCTACAGAGTACCCTGAGGCATTAGAAGGCGATTAGACCCGTTATTTGTTCCCCCGAGGTGACATAGCACCCTTTTATATTTTTCCCAAAATGAATGAGGTAGAAAGTCTGCCAAAATATCTCATACAATGAGTAATAAAAATTAATTGTGAATAAAAAAAAGACAAAAAAAGAAAATTTGGTGCGAAAGTAATAGGAGTAAGGTGTATAGGAGTAAGTGATAAGAGTGAAAGGAATAACAATATATGAATCAGTATACAGTGAAATTGTCAAATAACTAAAAAGTTTCAACTTGTCAATCAAGTTGAAACATCTTATCACATAACTCATTATATATACATCATCATATACATCATCATATATACTATAACATAACATGACCCATCATGTATACATAAAATGAAGCAGTTTTCAATAACCCTTAGGTCAATGAAAACTTTTTGCTACAACATAAAAATATTGGTAGATTTATTTGTGATTTTGTACACAGTCAAGAAACTTTGGACGAAAAGTCATACAATTTATTCCCGAGTTTGAAACATATTTCATCGTATTGTATATTTGATAGTTGGAACTCACCACATATACCTAAAGTGGAGCAGTTGTTAATAACCCTTAGGTCAATGCGAACTTTTTACAAAATAACAAAAATACTTGTAGATTTATTTGTGATCTTTTACACCGTGACACAACTTTGAACGAAAAGTCATACAATTTATTTCCGAGTTTGAAACATATTTCTAAATTTTATTTACGGAATGCAAAAATGTAATATTTTTATTCTGTCTATGGTTGGCTACATTTCCTTTGGTCGTATTTCTTTCTCCAACTCATGCTTGAAAATTGGAAAAGATTGCTACATTTCTATTACTTACTTGAATGACTTTATCAAACAATCTGAAAATTTCAAAGAAGTAAAAATGTCATTAATTGTTTTTATGGGTAATTGTCAAAGAGTAAAATAAGTATCTGTGGAAAATAATTGCATTTTTTAAATTTTATTATTTTTTCGATTTTAATAATCCCTCTGTGCTTTCAAAATATATTAAGTAACTTCATTTCTTCTCTTCTGATCTCATCCAGTATGATAGATAGATAGGTTTATTGACAATAAAAATAAGTCACTTTTGTATACTAAGAACTAAGAAATAATACAAGAACACATAATAAAACATATACAGTGAAAATTAGATATATAAAATTATAAAAAAAAAGAAACAATCCAGTAAGGCGTAATATAGTTTTCATACAAAACGACCACACTAAGAGCTCAAACAAACAAATTCCTGTATACTATACAAACAGTGTTCCACCAGGAAGTGTTCTGCTGGTTTATAAAATTGTTTAGAATTCATTGCCGTAATATCAATATTTTTGTTTAGGTTTAAAAAACAATTATACAGATTATAATCTATTGTATTAAGTTGTGTAACACACAAACTCGAATATGGTATAATGATATGACTTTTATTTCTAGTAACGTAATGATGTTGATCAGCATGTGTTTTTACATCTTGAATATTATCCCAGCTCCCAATACGTCGGCCTAAAAATGAATATGAAAAAAAAAATCAAAAATAATGGCAAAAACAGAAGACTTCATTCTAATAAAAAATCGATTTAGAAACTGCATCAAATCAGTTAAAACTTATCCAGGTGCTGACATTGGGTCCGATCACAATTCCATAGTAGCTGTAACCCAATTAAAATTAAAAAAGGTGATCAAAAAGAAGTTTCCCAAAAAGATTGATACAGCCCAACTACAAGACGAGAAAGTTAAGGAATCAGTTCAAAGACAACTGAACGAAAATTTAATTTGGGAAAATATTGGTGAAAACGTCGATGAGGGCTTAAATAAAATCGTAACGACAGTAAAAGAAATCTGTGTGAGAAATTTACAAGGCAGGTCAAAGCCAAAAAAGCAGGCTTGGATGACAGATGATATACTAGATTTGATGGAACAACGGCGACTAGCAAAAACCAACGAAACACTTTACAATAGCATACAAAAAGAAATTCGACGTAAAATACGAGAAGCAAAGAGTCAACATCTATCCAAATAGTGTCATGACATTGAAGAACTCGAAAAAAGATACGACACGTTTAACATGTATAAAAAAGTAAAAGAAGCGGCTGGTATCTTCAATAAGAAACAAATGGTAAAGTAATATTCGAAGTAGAGGACAAACTTAAAGAATGGGAAAATTACGTCACGAACCTATTCGAAGACGATAGGAGTAGTTCACCTCCCGATATTACTAACTGCGACGGACCCCTAATAACACGCTGTGAGGTTATAAAGGCCATACAATCATCAAAAGATTGCAGAGCGACTGGTCCTGATGAAATTCCAACTGAAATATATAAGCTTATAAAGGATAGCAATGTTTTAGAGGCTATAACTTCGTTTTTCAATACCATTTATACCAGCGGACAACTACCTAATGGTTGGTCTAACTCACTGTTTATAGCTCTACCTAAGAAGACAACAGCAAAAACCTGTGCTGATTATAGAACCATCAGTTTGTTAAACCACTTATTGAAAATTTTTCTGAAGGTAATACATGGTCGTATCTACAATAAATGTGAGGAATACCTGGATGACACTCAGTTTGGTTTCCGTAATGGATTTGGAACGAGAGAGGCACTGTTTGGAATGAACGTACTTGCTCAAAGATGTCGTGATATATCTGTAGACATATACTGTTGTTTTATTGGCTTTCAAAAAGCATTTGATCGTGTTAAGTACTCTATACTGATCGAAGCTCTAAAAGACATAGACTTGGACGGCAGAGATGTTCGAATAATTGCAAATTTATATTGGAATCAAACAACATCAGTTTTAGTAGATGGTGTGGAATCACAAGCTCTCAATATTAAAAGAGGAGTAAGGCAGGGATGCCTCTTGTCACCCCTGCTTTTTAACGTTTACTCCGAAAGAATTTTCAGAAAACCGCTTTCTGAAAAACAAGAAGGAATACTTGTGAACGGCGAAGTCATCAATAATTTGCTATATGCGGACGATACAGTACTCCTAGCTTCTAGTCAAGAAGATCTGCAAACACTACTTGGTAGTGTCGTTGAGAGTTGTAGGGAGGCAGGTCTTGATCTGAACATATAGAAAACCAAAATACTTGTAATAAGTAAACAACAGAATATAAAACCGTCTATATATGTAAATAATACCAAACTTGAGCAAGTTGATAAAATTGTCTACCTTGGACAGCAATTAAATTGTAATGCAGAAAATCACGACGAAATTAGATCCAGAATAGAGCAGGCTAGAGCTGCTTTTAGAAGGATGTCCAAGGTGTTATGTAACAGAGACCTAAAACTGGCATTAAGGATCCGCCTACTTCGCTGCTACGTGTTCTCGGTCTTACTTTATGCTGTCGAGTCCTGGACTGTGAATAAAATCGATCTAAATCGCCTTGAGGCTTTCGAAATGTGGTGCTATAGAAGAATTTTAAAAGTTTCCTGGGTGGAGAAGATTCGTAACTCCATAATACTTGAACGTCACAGCAAGACTACTGAGATTATAAAAAGCATCAAGCAGAGAAAGCTGGAATATTTCGGACATGTAATGAGAGGTCCCAAATATAGGACGAAGAAGAACCTCATGGTTGAAGAACTTGCGAGATTGGTATGGTGTAGATACAAGCATGCTATTTAGGGTGACAGTAAATAAAATTAAAGTAGCTATGATGGTAACCAACATTCTGAAAGGACAAGGTACATGAAGAAGAAACAGAAGACCCCAGAAATATAACTATAAACGGCAGTGAGATAGAACAAATCCAGGAATATATCTACCTAGGCCAAATATTGAGACTTGACAAAGAGAATAAAAGTGCGGAAATTACTAGAAGAGCAAAACTAGCATGGGCAGGATTTGGAAAACATAGTTGAATACTTAAGAACCGCAAAATACCCCAATACTTTAAGGAGCAAAGTGTTCAACCAATGCATCCTTCCTATCATGACATATGAATGTCATACCTGGACCCTAATCAAGGCAAACATGAATTAACTAGCCACAACAGAAAGAACAATGGAAAGAGCAATGTTAGGTATACGACTGTCAGATAAAAAGAGGAACGACTGGGTAAGATCCAAAACAAAAGTCGAGGACACAACAATAAAAATTGCAAAACTTAAATGGAGCTTCGCGGGCCACACTGCTAGACAGAAAGACCAACGTTGGAATACTACAATACAACATTGGAGACCTTACGAAAGTAAACGACCAAGAGGAAGACCACAGATGAGATGGGTTGATGACATTAGAAGAATAGCCGGAACAAATTGAAAATATGGACGACAAAAGGCTAAGAAGAAGAAGATATTATTATGAACAGTTAACAAAGTTTCAAATATATATATTGAGAGTAAACGAAGAATGCCATACTTTTTAAACAAGATTTTACAGCTGGCGCTATATTCTGCTGAGTCAATAATTCGGAGTGATGCTTTTTGAAATGTGAAAACTTTATATGCATAGGACGAATTTCCCCAAAGAAGTATGCAATATGTCAGGATACTATGAACCATTCCAAAATAAACTGACCTAAGAATATCTCGACTCACAGAAGTAGCCAATCTGTGCATAGCAAAAATCTGTGAGGTGAGCTTCTTACACAATCGTTCAATTTGGTGCGACCAGTTCTACCTTGTATCCATAGTAACACCTAGTAACTTTACTGGTTCAGATGGTGTAATCCATCTATCAGAGCTAAATACTGGGTTGTTGTAAATTGTCTGGGTTTTCTGCTAGTTTAACTTAAGTTTGTTACAGTTAAACCAGAATTTAGATTTTTCTAATATTTTCTGACTGTAATCAGTTTTACCTCTACATAATATTGTTGTGTCATCTGCAAAAAGAACACAGTTGGTGTTATTCAACGCACTTGGTAAATCATTTATATATATCAAGAATAGCAGAGGCCCCAACACTGATCCTTGTGGTACTCCGGTTGAAACTAGTAAAGGATCAGATTCTTTATTATTAAATGTAACAATCTGTGTTCTTCTTGTAAGATAGGATTTTAAAATGTCATGTATGGTTCACCCTTATTCCATAGTACTCCAATTTTATCAATAGTGTTTGAATATCCATACAATCAAAAGCTTTTATAAGGTCACACATTAAGCCATTAGTAGGTTCACCTGCATCAAAACCGTGAACAATAAGTTTTATTACTTCTAATAAAGCTTTAGTTGTTGAGTATTTTTTTCTAAAACCAAACTTAGAGCTAGTATAATTGATTTGTTATCCAAATAATTTGCTATACGATCTTTAATTAAGATTTCAAAAATTTTACTTATTGTTGGTACTATATTAATAGGTCTGTAATTGTCGGGAGCATTTTTATTTCCTTTTTTATGAAGTGGAATTACTTTTGATATTTTGAATACATCAGGCCAGTAACCTTCGTGAATACATTTGTTAAATATTATTGTGAGTGGTTCAACAATTGTATCAAGCGATTCCTTAATAATTTTACTGTTAAAACCATAGTAGTCACACATGAGGAATTTTTTAATTTGTATATGCATCCTTTCACAACAGATGCTACTGTTGGAGACATAAAGAATGAACTTGACCTTCTAGGTAGCCTACTAAGATAGTAGTTTGTGTCATGCTCAGAGTCTCCTATTGATTTCGATATAATATCTGCTATATTCGTAAAGTATTGGATAATTTCTTCTGGTGTTAAGTTCAGATTAGACGTAGTATGTTCCTTATAGGTTTCTTTTTTAACAATACTCCATATTGTCTTACTTTTGTTGGTGGATTTGTTAATTATATTAGCATAAGCAGTACGTTTTTCAGCTTTTATTGCTTGCTTATAGTTTTTTCGTATTAGACAGTATTTAATCCAATTGTCAATAGTATGTGTTTTTCTATAAGTTGCTTTACAATCGTAGAGTTGAAATCGTAAAGTTAAAATCTTGAAGTTTCCGATTAAATCAATGAATAGCACTTCTTCTGCTATTCGCATTTTTTAAAGAAAAACAAATGTTGTATTCTTCACACATATATTTCATAAACAACTCTGTCATGTTGATTGAATTACATTGGATATCGTCAAACACAGTCCAATCTTTGGATTTAATTTTTTCCACAAATTTCTTAATATTTTTTTTATTAAAATTTTAGGTAGCTTCTTAAAATAAAAATAAAAATTTAAACTGTTTATCCTTTGTCTAGTGTTTTGTAAATATATTTTTTTTAATTTACAACATTCATAAAAGTGCTAGATAGCCTACAATTTTGATGAAATGCCCCTGATGATACTCAGAGCAAAAGTAGGTAAGAATTAATAAAAACTTGTTCTGAATGTCTGCCTTTTACTTGACTAAAAAAGGTATATTAAAAACCAAAAGAGCCATTAGAAAAAAACACTTACACAGTGGATTATCCAAAATTGAAATGTGGCGACTTTACTAAAAACTTACATTGGTCAAACTGTTAAAACTTTTAACAAACGTATAGCAGAACATAAAAGGGCTTTCAATAATATAAAAACAGATTCTACATACGCACTTCACCTTTTATTATAGATCATAATAATTCTTTTAATGAGGAATTTCAAATTCTTCACATTTAAATAAAGGCCTTAATCTGTACTAGAATCTATATAAACTAGCAAATTAAAAATACAGACATAATTCTAAATAACCAACTTAAGACAAATATTTCTCTCCCCCTCAACTTATTCATTTAAAGACTATAAAGTGTAAAGGCATACCAAAAATTTATTACTTTAAGAAAAAGGCACTCTGACGAAACAGGTGTAGTGATAAAAAATAAAAATTAATAAATATTGTAGAAAGTTTGAAAACAAAAGTTTCAGTGTTTTATTGAAAGATAAAATGAATTTCCATTAAGTAACGGTCATAATCAAGATATGTCATAATTCAAAGTAACAAGATAAATATAAATTCAATTTATATCAATAATAAAAAATTGTAAATATTTATGCTGGATTTTCGTACCGCATTTTGTGAAGTTTTTAAACAATTTTTATGAACTGTAATGGCCTCTTAATGCGTATGTTTAATTCAACAGTTTAATGTGAGGTTAAGCTCAAAGATAATGGCTATCAACTATATTGGTCGCTGACAATGTACGCATTACATGACGTAAACAACCGGTATTCCACTAAAATTAACATACAATTTACATATTTGGCAACAGGGCCAACGCTAATGTGGCACTACTACATTAAATGTGATAATGTTTGCGGTTCATAAATATATGCTGCATTTTGTCCTTTTTGCTGTCCGTTTCAGGAGTTTCCATTATTGTATATAATTGATTTCGGTAGTATATTCAGTTGACTGTTTTTAAAGCGATGCTTCCATACTGACGTTGTATTAATTTTACTATAGACATAAACAATGTCTTTAGATATTGCTTGATCAACTTTATAGAACACGGATTGTTCCAATTTAAAATCAGTCCCATAACTAGTGATAACATAATAAGTCTGACAAGACTTATTTTTGTATCCTCGTTTAACAACATTTTAATTTGTCCTTTCATAAACATTGTCGCTAAAAGAGTATGTGACTTAGTTGTGATTTCAAAGGTTCTAGTTTTTGCCCCCAATCCCACAGGCCCATCTAATGATGTAAAAAAAAAGAAGTACTTGTGACTCCTTTGGAAAAAATATATAAATATGTTTTGGATGGGTTAGAGTCAATAAAAGGGGCTATTGGTTAACTATTTTTTATCTCGAGCTTTCAATTGTGTTTACAATTATGTTCAAGAGCTTCTAAAAAAAAACAAAATATCTTATAAAGTGGAACTAGACAAAAAATTAGTTTGGTTAATAAAATTGCTGCTAACATATTTCAAAAAACTATTATAAAAATGTTCTTATCTAATAAATGTTTCTATGAAATTTTCTAATTAATAAATATGTTGAAAACCAGATGGTTCAGAAATAGTAGTAGAAATAGTAATAGATTTATAAGATATTACTCTCATCATCCAAATAAGATGAAAATGAACCTTATAGATAGAGGAAAATTGTACTGCTTGTATAGTCCATGAGATGACTAGTGGAATGAACATGTTTAGCTAATGCACAGCGGTCAGGGCGAAGTCGAGAATCACTTTTGTGTAGTGTGATACGTGATTTCAATAATTGAGATGTAAGAATTGTTGCAAGAGAGATATTGCATTTTATAATTAATGTTACTAAGCATATCTATAGGAGTCTTATCTTTGATCTTTGAATAAAGATTATTAATTGTTAGAGCTGATCTACAAGCCACATTAAGTTTAATGTTGTCATTATTATTACCAAAGCTATTTTTAACACTTTTCAGAATCTTTGTTAACCCCTGAGTAATATCTCTGAAGTATGTTAATAAAAAATATTTTTTGATAGGATTATCCGAGACTACCTAGGTTCCCACTTAAGACATCAGGATCGGTATTGTTATTCATAAAGAAAGGTGAAGTACCTTCGTTTTGGACAGTGTTAAATAAAATCTTATTCACTAATGGTGTTGGATAAGCGTTTGAAATGAAAAGTTTCTATATGATTTGTAGGTTTTTTGTATGAAAAGAAGGATCTGATAGTTTTATTACTATATTTTTATCTGTTTGATTAAGTTGACTTTGGTAGAATTATTATGGTAAGATTGGTAGTTAAGGTATCTACCAGAATGGGTTGGTTTTTAATACCAATCTATTTTAATGTTGTTATTTTCCGTGGCCATCCTTATGTCGAGAAAGGGGACGGACCAATTACCATTTTCCCTCTCTACAGAACTGGATTAGGGGTCATAACAACTGAAGGTGTGTAAAAGTTCATCTACCTTGTCATTGGGTATAGCCAAGATGATGTCATCAACATATTTTTTAATAAATGGAATTGGAAAGGATAATAAAGGAATGACTTAGTATAACAGTCCAACTGAGTTTTTTAACATCCCAACTTTACAATTCTAAGTTACGGTAACACCTCAAGTGTCTTTTAAATAGATAATATATGGTAGCTAATTATAATTTCTTCTCTGTCAGTCCTGAAGAAGCCAAATTAATTCTCTTTGGCGAAAACGTTCGGCGAAACAATTGATACTCATTAGAGTCTTTCTTACAGATTTAAGGGTTTACTATTTAACTTATCAGCAAAGATTAAATTTATTTATTTCTTTTCTATATATATATATATATATATATATATAAGATGGTGGTATTCTTGACTGTTGATTTAAATATAAATTATGATTTTTGAGGATGCAGTCAGTTTATTTGGCCCACCAGACAATGAAAACTCTTTGACTTACTGTCAAGCTTTCGAATTTTATTTAATTCTTTTTCAAGACATCTATAAAAAGAAATATAAATTAACTAGTTAAAATTGTTAGTTGTCTTACTTACTAGTCGTGAGATTACAGTTGTTAGTACTAGTGTACTCCACAAAACAAACCATTATAAATATATTAAAAATTTTTTTTATTAAAAATAACTATATTGTCACTATTCGCTCCGTGCGTGACCATGGTAGGGATACATTCAAACGATGCCAGCGTGCGTAGCGGCCTAATATGACAAAATTGGAATATTGGACAAAATATTTTTACGCATAAATTTTAACAAAAATGTGTGCAAATACATGTTGCGTATTTAATTGTGCTAATAATAGCAAAAACAGTGAGTGTAGTTTTTATAGGTTCCCAAAATTACTTATAAATTAGAGAAAAGAAAAAGATGAATTCGTGCTATTAATATGAAAAAGTAAATATCACTTAATTTAATTTTTATGCAATTGAAATAAGAAAAATTTTAAATAATTTACCTTGAATGATATTTCATAAGGCTTCAAGCTAACTGCAGATGACTTTAGCTTTTATATCATAACTTTTACTATTATTGCTTTTAATTATATGCTCTTTTGCGTGAAAAACTTGATTTGCCAGCACTAGATTTTTCCCTTTCTTTTCCGTTTGGAGTTGAAAAGATATATTATGATGAATTTTGAGAAACCCAGTTTTTAGTACTACATTTATTTTGTACATAAACTGAAAAAATATAGTTAAAAAACTGATTTATTAATAATTGTCAATTTCGCATGTATTTAACAATGTCAATCATATGTCATATGTTTAACCTGAAAATTGGGACTCCAAAATTGTCAGATGAAGGCGATAGGTGTCGCATCAGTCAGGCACGGAGCGAATATATTCATTGTCATGGTTTGATTAATGGACATATATGAATGAAAATACAGTTACTTTATGTGGAAAGTAAAACCAGTAACAATAGTTTTTATTATAATTTATTTAATTGTCTATAAAAAATATAAATTAATCCAGTCAGCAGTTTGGCTTAAGCACATATGAATTTTTAATGTTAGGATGTCAATAGAAAATGAGATCTTGACGGTATTTATTGATATGTTAATATGTAACAATAAATGTTACTTAATTTGTCAATATCTGATCTTCTATTTACACATTTTTTATTTTTTTGTATATGTGTCATTTCTAAAAATAACCGTTTCTGTTCATGTTTCTGCCTCTCTAGATTAATTTTTCACAAGCTTCAATTCTAGAGAGGCAGAAACATGAACAGAAACGGTTATTTTTAGAAATGACACATATACAAAAAAATAAAAAATGTGTAAATAGAAGATCAGATATTGACAAATTAAGTAACATTTATTGTTACATATTAACATATCAATAAATACCGTCAAGATCTCATTTTCTATTGACATCCTAACATTAAAAATTCATATGTGCTTAAGCCAAACTGCTGACTAGATTAATTTATATTTTTTAAAGACAATTAAATAAATTATAATAAAAACTATTGTTACTGGTTTTACTTTCCACATTAAGTAACTGTATTTTCATTCATATATGTCCATTAATCAAACCATGACAATGACATATATAGTGACAATATAGTTATTTTTAATAAAAAATTTTTAATATATTTATAATGGTTTGTTTTGTGGAGTACACTAGTATTAACAACTGTAATCTCACGACTAGTAAGTAAGACAACTAACAATTTTAACTAGTTAATTTATATTTCTTTTTATAGATGTCTTGAAAAAGAATTAAATAAAATTCGAAAGCTTGACAGTAAGTCAAAGAGTTTTCTTTGTCTTGTGGGCCAAATAAACTGACTGCATCCTCAAAAATCATAATTTATATATATATATATATATATATATATATATATATACCGGGTGGTGAATCGTCAAACGGACCATAGGAAACTCAATGAGAAATTTTAAATTGTTGAATTGCTGCTTCCCTAATTATTTTAGATCAAAAGTCATAAAAAACTATTTGTAGAGGACTAAAATCTGAATTAAAAACAAATGTTAAAACCGTTCTACGACTCAAATGTACTTAAAAATTTTCCAAAAATATAATACATTTTTCAGGCCACCCCTAAAAGTTAGGCCACACGTAATGCAAGAATATATATTAGGACGTTTGTGTTTTATCATATTTATGTCAGATGTTTGACAATTTGAATTGTCAATTTTTGTATTTTATGAATAAATTATAAACAATGAATTTTACTAAATACTACTAATACTAATGAACATTATTACTTTGTGAACAATAAATTATATTGTTTACAAATCGATCAATATAATGAAATGTACTCAGTTGACAAAAAATCGCATAATGTTGTATTCAGACAATAGCGCGAACCTTTTCCTGCCACTACCGGATCTTTATTTAACGTAGATATTCTAATTCACTAAAATTTAATTCCATGTTAAGTTAAGTTATACAACAATTCAATTAATTCCAATGTACTGTTACTGTGATCTTTATTCCTAATAATAATATATGATAATTTCTAAACATAAAACTATAACAAATGTTATAATAAAACATGAATAAAACATTTTTAATATTGCTTTTTTCTTCTCAACTGAGTACATTTTTCAATCAACTTAATTTTTTTTTAACAATAAATCACAAAATTTTGGCCATTTAAATCATAGATAAATGTAATATAATTGATTTAAATATTGTCAAATATCAGAAACAATAATATGACAAAACGCAACATGTAATACACATTTTTTCACAGAAAAATGTATTACATTTTAGCAAAATTTTGGAATATGTTTAAGTCGTAGAATAATTTTAACAGTTGTTTTCAACAGGAAGCAGGAATTCAACAATTTAGAATTTCCCATTGAGTTTCCTATGGCCCGTTTGACGATTCACCACCCTGTATATATATATATATATATATATTATATATATATATAATATATATATATATATATATATATATATATATATATATATATATATATATATATATATATATATATATATATATATATAGTAAACGTGTTTTTAACAAAATTAAGCTGCTCTCCCGACTTTTATTTCCACAAAACTGACTTTACGACCAAAATGTAATTTTGTCTTTTTATTTTGTTGGCCTTTGCGTAATTGTCAATAAAACAGTAGAAATTGTGCTTTTTCGTTACTAAACCGACGACTCCAGCATCAATAATAAAAGAAAATCCAAGTAAAGATGTTTCATGATCTCCTTTTATTGTTACCAACTTGCGGATGAAATGGCTGGCCGTCCCTACCGTCCAGACCAAAGAAATCCGGAACGGTTTCTTAATGCGCACATATGGTAGTTTTAAAACTGTTTTTATTCGAGAAAAATGATGTTTGGCTTAAATTATGGAATTACGTACTTGAAAAATAAAATTTTGAATGTTAAAATATCTGTACATTATCCATATTTGTAATAATATTAAAATTATATCTTTCCTTCTAAAACAGAATGCAAATTCTTAGAGTCACCTCCAACAAGAACTAAGATATATGATGCATTTTTTGGTTTTAGACCCTTTAGACGCATTTTCACGGGTCGATTTGGGTTGAACGATTTGAATCGTTCGATCATAATTCGATCTGTGCCGAAAGAAAAAAGGTTTACGGGACAGTCGATGAATGGTGAATTAATTGTAGTACAACATGTCGTCACGTGAGATTTTAAATGTAGTTGTGCAATTCATTTGTTATGCAATTCGAGAAGAAATCGCCAAATCAAACAAAAAGAAAAATAAATGAAGGTGGTGGACCCAACCATGGATTTTAAGATGAAATATGAAAATAAAAATCGGCTTAATTTGCCCGGAAATGCGGTTTTTGTAGCTGATGATGCGTTCCCACTACGTACAAATATTTTAAAACCGTATTCAAGAATTGAAGTGCTATCACAAACAAAAGATTTTCCGTTTATCTCGTGCCAGAAGAATTGTCGAAAATGGTTTTGGTATATTGGCATCACGGTGTAGAATATTTGAAAGACCAATTGCTACAAATTTGTGTACAGTAGATTTATTCGTTCGAGCTGCATATGTCTGCATGAACTGCTACAAATTATATTAATACAGAAACAGTAGATGTTGAAAATGTAGATACTAATACGATTACTTTGGGATCGTGCAGAAGCAACGGAGGAACTAGAGATGTAGTTGCAATTACAACACATATGGGAAGTAACTATTCGAAGAAAACCGCAGAAATTCGGGACACTTTTGCTGACTACTTTGTGGGCCCCGGTTCAGTGCCGTAGAAAAATAAAATGATTTATTAAGGACTAGTGCAACAAAACGTATGTTGTTTCAAAATAAAAAAAACATTATTTACCTACAATGTTTGATTGGCTTGTTCTGCCTCCCATCGTTACTCTTTTTAGAAAACTATCAGCATGTATAAACCAAATTAGAACCGGTATATATAAGTCGTCAGATTCAGAACCACTCTTTAGTGATTTTAATATTTTGCTTAATTGACGACAGTATATTATTATAATATTTTGAGTTTATTTTAAATCATTTTTAGACATTTTGGGTTTATTTATATGTTCTAAAATTGCTTGCAATGCTGCTCGCCTCGCTTGTAGATTGCGATAAAGCTCGGTTTGTGAATTCCATAATACATGGACCATTTTTTAGTCATTTTTTCCCAAAATTACAGCTTGTTGCATCAAAAACAACAACTTCATACACACTAGAAGTACTTTACTCAGCTTTTGACACGTTGTTTTTCTGTTCGACGAGGTGTTTACACATTCGATTCCAGTCGTTCGACATCGATTCGGCGACAATCGCCTATCAAAAGTAGACAGTCTTTCTACTTCCGTCGAATCGACTCACTCCGCCGAACGGCCAAGTCGATTAATGGTTTACATATTCAATTTGCTTTCGATTTAGTAATCGATCTAAATCGTTCAATCCAGATCGACCCGTGAAAACGCGCCTTTCTTGTTTTCTTAATTCTCGCTGCTACATGAATCACTAACCATCGCAGGTATTGGGACCGTGCAAGTTCGGAACAGCGACACCTGGTGTCGTAAATCAGCCAAATTTACTGCGCTTTCATGTTAGATCGAGGTTACCGGATAACTGTCAAAGGACGTGGCCCCAAAAAAGAATAAGAAGAAAAAGTAAGATTGAGGTTATATCGGTATGTTATTAAAAGGTAAACGTTGATGTAGCGTAAATACAAATAAATATATTATTGAATTACAGCATTACTGTTAATATGTATGCAATAATAAAAACTGGATTTGAGAAAGTAAATCACCAAATAACTTTTTAACCAAGCACGAGTCAAAGGAAAAGCTTTAGTAGTGGCAAATGTCAAAAAAGAATGGAAGAATTATGTGGAGTGGAAGAATTAAGAAAAATAAATTACCATAAATAATGCTAATGCATAAATTAGCAGGTTAAGCCCATGATATCATCATATTGGTTTGAACAATTAATTCTTTCCCTGTAAACTTTTGGACAGCGAATATATCTTAATGCATCGTCAGAAAAACTTGAACTTGATGCATTTTTGTAAACTCCAAAAAAAAAATAAAATTCAAACATTAAACTTGATTTTTGGGTTAAAATGAACTCTAAGTGAGTGTTATGAAACTAAAATTTACACTTGAAAGTGAACTTGTATTTATTATTTATTTCAAACTGACTTTAAAATTGGGCGCAAGAATAATGCATAATTTAGGTTATGTTACCTATGCTTTTTTATGATATAAATCCACTTTTCTCTTTGTAGTAGCTTTGTGCTTCGAAGTTGGAAACGAATAAAACTTAAATTGACAATTTTTTGTTGTTTTTTGACAATTTATAACACAGCATTTCCTAAATCCCATTTTCTTCAGTGACAGAAGGTGTAAATAAACAAAACGAATATGAAATATGACAATTGACAATATGAATTTATGAAATCTATAATCTATGAAATGTACAGTAAAAAATGCAAAATTTCTCCACTACTCGCGCACGATCGTTTCTCGTATCCCCTCCAAGTACTTGCACGTCGCCAATACTATTGCGATAAGTGCCTTCGTGCGGATCATACTCACTTTTTGAGGTTACATTTTCACTATAAATACTTGATTCTAAAATAAAAAAATGTAGTTAGCTAAACATATTTATATAACTTTAAAATCATTATTTTTACTAAGCAATGCTTATTGTTTATTATTGTATTTCTCATATATTTAAACTACATATAATATAATATCATCTTATGAAAAATATTCTTACCAAAATCAGACAGTTTACTCTAAAATACTTTGGTACAATTTCAAAAAGTTCACAGATCAAAGTTACATATGAATTTATTTTCATCAACAAACTTATAGGTTAGAAATCCCGGTCTCAGTAGCAAGAAGGTGCCAAGTCCATTTTTGACATTTAGCAACTTCTTGCACTGAAATGATGATTAATACAATTTCAAAATATGGAATTCTACCCAGTAGGACACTTTTCATTAGAAATCAGACTTCGGCAAGTTATAGTACACATAATTTTATATAGATGTCGGTACCTAACTTGACTCTAAAAAAATATGACGTAGCTAATTTTTGCACTGATTTTGTAGTTGTTCTACTATGTTCTTTTGCTTCTTATTTTTGTTTCTCCTCTTATAAGTTACTTTTGAATCCATATTATTAAATTTCTTGACAGTATTAATACTTTTGATAACACATAACTAATACATTTATACTCTGTTTCGCTTTTTTGTTTTGCTTACCATAATTTAGCCTGATCTACACGCACTGCTATAATGAAAGACACTACAGGTATTTGTACTTAGAGAACCACTTAAGCATAAATATTTTATATTTAAACCCAGTAAATTCGCATACTAACCTGGAAACAGCTATTGCTTGATTTGAAATTTACAAAGGCCTCTGCTCTGAATGATTAATGAACTAAGTATATACTTGTATAGGAGTAGCATAAGACAGACATTGGCTCTGAAAGCAAATAGATTAAATATACTGAATCATTAAATTTTAAAGATAAAATATACAAGGAGATTTATATTTACTTTTATGTCTGAAAATTTTGCTTCCTTTATAAATAAAATCCGAATATAGAAGGATGATTATTTGATGAAAAATTTCAAGAAGTCTAAAAATACAGACGACAAAAAAACCACTACCTATGCAAAGGCATATTTTAAAAACCAACCAGATTACCTGTAGATTGTATAAAAATATACGAGGATTATCTAAATATTATGTTTCAACAGAAAAAGCAACTAAAGTTACTGAAGTAATTAAAGCTGCACTTAAGATATTTGGGATATTATTTAGATAGGACAAATAAGGAAATGATACCAAAGATACTGGTAAAGATTGTTATGGATAAAATGAAAAAAAAGAGTTGTCCAAGAGTTCTCCAAGAAAAAGACGATAAAGCGCAAAAGGATTTATTTATTTAAAGGATCTAAAAAAAGTGTTTAAAATTAAAGACCAAAAAGTCAGAATCATAAAGTTTTATACAGAAATTGTTAACCTGTGTACCTTAAACGCTTGCGCTATTCTTATAATATTAACCCTTTTTTTTTTTGGTCTTAATATTTGTCCCCAGGTGGCGGATAGGGGAATGATCGACCTGGTTTATAGGTAGGTAGGAGATAAATAAAATACCTCCCGTGGACTAACAGGTAATTCACCGAATGATTGCCGGTATAAGCAATCCCCCCTTTGCTGACCAATGGCTTCTACTGGTTTTCTACTTCTTCTTTCTAAAGAAAGAAGAAAAAACAAGAACAATAACTCCATGGATAAAACGTTACAATGAGATATACAGAGAAAGATCAGAGAAGCCAAGCAGAAAGAACTGCAGAAAATACCAAGAAATCGAAATTCTACATTGTAAATACGACGACTTCAACGTGTATGAAAAGGTAATAGAAATTACAGGCAAATGTAAAAACCGAAGAGTAAGTTAACTTGTTAATGACAACGGAGATGTAATCGTGGACAAAGATACCTAGAAAAATTTCATACGAAATTTATTTTTTGATGAGAGGGAAAACTAGTTCCCAATACGTACGGAAACAGGACCACCTATACTAGAGTTTTCTTCGCTTTAGCGTTAAACTGGCTATTCGAGTTAACTGGCAATGATGACTAAACGAATAGGCACCAAAAGAAGAAGAAGATTTTGAAGGACGTTTCAAAGTTTTGGAACGCTAAATATAGTTGCATACTTTTTCCTACAATCATCTTTTTTCTGTGCTATTTATTTATAAGAAGAAGAAGATTTTGAAGGACGTTTCAAAATTTTTGGAACGCTAAATGTAGTTGCATACTTTAGTAGAATCATCTTTTTTCTGTGCTATTTATTTTCATATTTTGTCCCGTTTGTAATTTTAAAATTTATCTTGCTAATTTTTTAATATTATTTCTCCGCTGGCTGCTTAATGCGTTTAATAAATTCTCCCACTTTCCGTCGAAAACTTTTGATTAGTTTTCAACGGTTCTCTACACTCACTGACTACTACAAGTATATTACTTTGAAACGTTAAATGTGTGAGAAACTAAAATTGCCGTTTCCTGGAGTTTGATCAATTCTGGGAGTGATTTGGAGAACAGAAGTTATTATTGAATGAAGTACTTAAATTGTTTTAAAATTGGGTGAATAATGTAATGTTAATATGTATATATATATATGGTTAATATGTATATATATATATATATATATATATATATATATATATATACATAATATACAGACGACTTAGGAAAATTTAGAAAAATAAATTAAATAAGCTGTAACGTTTCAATTATAAAATTGAACGTGACACCAAGCTCCGCTTGGTACTTGTCCCCTAAACTATATTATTTCAAAGCGACCCCACTTAGCTAAAAAAATTTTAGTAGCCGTTCCATCCATCCTATATAAGCCGATACAAATTTTGTTATTCGCGCTCTTTTCAATCATATCGCTACAACAATGAAACTTTAGTCACACTAATTGGTTAGTGTCTTAGCCGTATACACGGCCACTACCGTCAGAAGCAAACAATAGCCAACCCCACTACCTTGGGAAGCAAACAACAGCCAACCACACTACCTTGGGGAAACAATCAGCAACCACCCATACAACCTTAAATCCACTGATGCATCAGAATTTAAAACCCATTTACCAACCTGGGGATAAAAATTATTGCTATAATCTAGACTAACAGCGGCTAATTTTCACAAAGATCGGAACCTTTCCTGGAGAACTGACTCCTTCAGAACGAAATAAAGCTGAGTATGTTTTTATACTTTAATTATTTTATACCGGCAACCTGCAGAATCTTTGAGTCTCAGTTTAAAAATTTATTTTTGTTTCACATTGATAATATAATAATAGAATTCTGTTTATTATTATGTAATAAATATATATACCTCTACTGTGACTTCGTAAGTGTTTTTATTTCCTGTACCTTTTTTCGAAATGGAGTAGCAATAATTATCAAACAATATCGTGAAATTAATAAACGCATAAAAAGAAAAATTAAGCAAGCCAAAGAATCCTGGCTTGAGAATTTATGTAAAGAAATAGAAGACCTCCAAAAAAGCATGACAGCTTCAACCTGCATAAGAAACTTAAATATACTGCCGGAATTAGGAAACAGAAAAATGCTCACATACTTAAAAGCGCGGACGGAAAAATTTGTGATCACGAACAACAGTGCAAAGAATGGGAGAGATACATCACTGACCTTTTTGACGATGCTTCTAGAGAAATTGCTCCAAATACTGCCTGTGACAACCAGTTGGACAGAAGTCCCAATATACTGAATTCGGAAGTCGAAAAGGCAATACAGCAAGCCAAAAGCACCTGGACCAGATCAAATCCCTGCCGAACTACTTAAACTTTTGGATGAGGAAAGCATTGCCTGCTTAACCACTTTCTTCAACAAAACTTACAACAAAGGAAAAATACCAGATGATTGGTTAGAGTCACTGTTTATAACATTACCAAAGAAAAGCAGGCCCACCAAATGCAGCGATTTTAGACTAATCAGTTTGATGAGTCACACACTGAAGATACTTTTACGAATTATACAAAACCGAGTATTCCTTCTATGCGAAAGTAAGATGGGTGATAAGCAATTTGGGTTTAGAAACGGTCTAGGAACTAGAGGGACACTATTCTGTATGCGCGTTCTATTACAAAAAAGTTGTGAATTCCGAAAGAATGTTTATGTTTGTTTCATCGTCTTCGAGAAGGCGTTCGACAGAGTCCAACACAATACACTTTTCGACTGCTGAAATACTTATATTACAATCAAGTAGCCCCTAGCCAAATTGGAGACAGTCCCACTGAAAAAATACCCATCAAACGTGGAGTACGGCAGAATTGTGTTTTGTCACCCACTCTTTTTAATCTGTACTCTGAAGAAATCTTTAGGGAGGCTTTGGATGACAGACAAGAGGGAGTAAGACTAGGTGGAGAAGTAATCAACAATATTAGATACGCTGACGATACAGCCATTCTTGCAGAAAGTTTACAAGATCTCCAAACATTATTAAATCTAGTCAGTGAAGCAAGTTATCGGAGAGGCCTAAAAATCAACATTTCAAAGACAAAGTGGATGGCAGTTGGAAAGATCCATATAGATCAAGGTCTGCTTTCTCTTAATGGAAAAGAGATAGAAAGGGTAAATCATTTCAAATACCTTGGCAGCTGGTTAAATGTAAATTGTGACTCTGATGAAGAGATAATATCCAGGATCGAAATATTACGTAAGGCTTTTATGGCCTGGAAATCAGTTTTATGCAACAGAAACCTGTCAATGAATATTCGTAAGAAGGTCCTGAAATGTTATGTGTGGTCGATCCTATTGTATGCACCATATACACCATAAAGAGGAGAAAAACAGAATACTTCGGCCATATAATTAGAGGACCTAAATACCATTTACTTCGCCCTATAATACAAGGAAAAGTGGAAGGAAAGAGATGGATTGATCGAAAGAAACTTTCATGGCTGCGTAATATTAGACCATGGTGTGGTTCCACAGTAGAAGAATTATTTCGCGCAGCAGCCGACAGAGAAAGGTTTCAGGAAATGATGACGGCCAACGTCTGAATACGGACACGGCACCCAAAGAAGAAGAAGTACCTTTTTTCGATTGGTGTGGGGAGAGAATAAACAGGAAATGAACCCAGGGCTGAGCAGTCGGGCAGCGCACCATTCTGGTGGATGGAACGGTGGGCGTTTTTCTCTTGAATATCCTTAGGGATATTCAAAGAAATTCTCCCCTGGTTTTTTCCAGCAGTGTGGTGTTGCTTAGCGCTCTGGTCTTAATAAGATTAAGACGTTACAAAATGGCGCCCAACCAGCTAAATCTTGTTTAATCTTTCTCGCTCTTTCTTAGTCAGGATGCAGGAAGTGGAAATTAACTTTTATAGTATTTTGCAGATTTTTATCGATAACAATTTTTAATACATAAAACTGTGTAATTCCATATTTTAAATTTAACTCATTAGTTTTCATATCGATTCTGTTTTTTTTTGTTTTCAACAGTAATGAATTAGGTTTACATACTTGCTTTTACATTTTTTTCCATTTGATATATTTTAGAACTACTTAATTGCCTCTTGCTGGTAGAAATCTATATTTAATGATATCTCATAATATTTTTATATGTATTATTTATTATTAAGATAAATATTTTTCCTGCTGGTGGTAATGTATGTATATACAGTTTGTCCCAAAAGTAGTAAATTTTCAAAATTTATATTTTGTTATGCTGAATTGTAAATTTAACTATCTTTACTTGATTTTCTATACTATTTACTATCATTACATTTTTTACTCTTCGTCAGTTGTGAGTTTCTCATTGTTTTTCTTCTTTTCTCTTTCACTTTTTGCAAGTTTTTAAAACTAACTTCTCTTTAGTAATCATGGCCCTCCCTTTTAATTCAAACCACCTTAAAACAGATAAATTGACCTATGAACTTAGCTTTAGAAGTTCTGTAGTGCCCGCAAATGTTGCGGAGCGAAGGAAATCCCTTCGGAGTTTACTTGCAGATGAAAGGAAGACAGCTCTTGCAGAAGAAAGGAATTTAAGTTGACCCCGGCTTCAGTTCGGTTTGTTCGCCCATTTCGGATTAATTAAAAGGAAAAAAGAAAGGACCGCCTATATTGATTAAAGAGGCTATCAGCTTTCCATATGATAAGAAACCTTCTCACTCGTGCTTCTATTCTTGCTAGTCCAGATTTCTTAAATAAATTTTGTCTTGTCTAAATTTGTCGATAATTTTACAAAAATTTGTCCCTTGGATCATTGAAAAAGTTATTTCTTCCACTGTTTATGATCTTAAGGATCTTAATGGTATTGACTTGGGGAATTTTCATGTCAGAGATTTAGAACCTGATGAAACAGATTGTAACGACATTGATGATGATGACGTTGATAACGATACAGACATCAATAATAATTATATTGATATTTAACAAAGGTAATGCACAAAATTGGTGCAAAATTTTCGTACTATATCACTTAATACCAGCTTTGCAAAAATCTTTAAAAAGATCTTAGCCAGATGAGTAAATAATTAAAAAAAAAAGAAGGTTAGTCTTCGTAAGTGGGTATATTTATTTAAAAATCCATAAAAGAGCTACATCAAAAAAACAAACGTTTTCGGACTAAACAGTCCATCATCAGGTTTAAATTTTAAAATTGCCTAAAATAAGCATAAACCATTTAGTTAAAACAAACGTGGTTATGAAATTTTGACTATGGTTAAAAAGCAAAAATGGCTATACTTACTAGGTTAAAATGCCTGAGCCACCAAAATACATGGGTAAAAACCCTTTAAATTACATATAGTTGTAAAAGATTATACATCTTGTTGTTAAAAAACTGTGATGTTCAGTATTAAATTAAATATGACTTCAGGTAACATACATTGCTGAAGTGAGTTCCAGAGCCGGAGAGTAAACCTCTACGCACGGAGAACAGCTGGAAACTGATTGACAATATACCTATGAACGGTGTCGAAAACAAAAATAATTAACAGCAATCTAGGTGTTGGGATTTAAAAATTTGGGTTATAATAGATGTGAAATCACCGATGGTGTTAAAGTCATATTTAAGAGGATGACCTGTGTATTAGGCAACCTATGGTACCTTTTTGTCATATGGAATGTGGTCTAAAAGTGTATTTTATGTTAGATTAGCTTATATATATGAAAATTATCCTTTTATGTTTTTCACATCTAGGACAAGGTAAAAATTTAATAGCAAATATTTGAAGCTAATATAAGACCTCGTATTTAAATGACTTTATTTAAGACTGCTAGTATGGTGAAAAAATTAATAAAAATAAGTTTAGTAAATTGAAAATCTACAGGCTGAAGAAATTAGAGTTATAACCTATGTGATTAAATTTAAAATTGAAGAGGCTGAGCTCCTCGGAGACTTGATGAGAATAAAAGTAGAGGAAATGACTGAAGAAGAAGGGGATGGTTAAAGGAGAAAAGGAGTTCATCAACAATTAGAGATAATAGAGGTCCTTCATGCTTACAGCATCTAGCACCCTGGACAAAACCTATTTTAGTAGTAATAAATTCGGTTTGTAAAAACCTAAAATTTTATGTATGAGTGGGCTACTAAGTTGTTGACCAAGAGAATGTGAGCAATGTTGGATAAGGATTTTTTTTTGAAATAGGGGAAAATTATGAATTTTGATAAACGGTTAGATAATGTTTGAATGATTACTGAGTTAAAACTATTAAGTACATGTTTGATATATGAGTTCACCAAGAAATAATACAAGAGGAAAGAATGAACAGCAATGTGATGTAGATGTGAAGAGTGAAGAAAATGGTAAAATATTATGATATGATAGATATGAGTGGTTCTGAAGTTAACACTAGGGTCGAAAAGTTATGAGGGGAAGGTGTGGCAAAAGTTTAGAAAATGGTTGTTTAAAGAAACACAAATATTGTATTAAAGGTGTTGAAGTTTGTATAGAATAGTCGGGCAAAGAAAGTGAGGCAATATTGTGAAGCGTGGACTATGAGAAGAGTTGTCGATGTAAGGGTTGAAAGTCCCGGTTGAACGATACATGGCGATTAACGCAATTGGGGCTACTTTGCTTTTCTTTGACTGTTTCCAAGTCTTCATACAGATCTAATTTTAGAAAATTTTTTTGAGGGATATTATGTAACAAAGAGACATCTTTTGGGATGTTAAGGGTATGTTTATGTTATGCAAGATGTTGTGAGAAGGTGGAAGTGTTCTCTTTTTTAGTATGTTCTAAGGAACGGTAAGTTAGTGATCTACAGGTTCTACCTATGTATGTAGCATCACAAGTAAATAATTATATTACAAAGTTTAATCCTTCAATCCAATTTAGGTTAAAGAAGGTATGTTTCATTTCAAATACCTACTATAACATCCCGTACTGATTATTTATATAAGATGCTGGATAACGGATCTCATACCTTCGCGATATTTTTGGATCTAGCTAAGAACTTTAAACACTGTTAGTCATCAGCAGTTATTAAGTCCAAAGATTTCTCTTGACAAAAGCCTATCATCCAAAAGTATATCATCCTAACAGGAATCATCAGAGCAACTGGTGTAGAAGCTTAAAACGTGAACACAAATCTTCTCAGGTAAAAACCAAAAGAATTTTACAAGCATTATATACAAAATATTAATATTTTAAATTAAAATTGTCACAAAATTGCTAATACCGCTTGACATCGAAAAACGTTAAATGCAATCAGCCTGAATTTTTCTATTGTTAGACGAAGATAACAAAAATAAAAAATGCGTCAAAATGTGATATTTCGAAACACTATTATTGAGAAAAAATTATTGAGAAAAAAAAAAGTTTTGAAAAAGTGATTTAAAAGACATTAATATTATTAAATATTGTTATTAATTAACAGCCCTAGAAAAATATAGTTAAAAACCTGCACGCAATACCTAAATTTTCATATTTTTCTGTTGAAAAATGAATTGCCCCTGGTGGATTTGGATCACCAACGCGTAAACTTTGTTGCCTGCGAAGTGAACATACTTTAATGTGACATTTCGATTGAGCATCCCTTACTCCATAATATCTGGGGGATATCAAATCTAGGAAGTATCTGGAAAACGCGTTTCATCTGTACTTTTAGGAATTTCACACTCGAAGACATCGACAGCGTTGGCTGGGGCCGGGACTCGAGCTCCTGTCACGCGCTTCGTTGCATTTGTTTTTCTGCGAGCGAAATGAAAATAGTCGAGAGTCGAGAGAAATCAATCAATCAGATGATATCGTATACAAGCCTTCAACATTTTATTATTTTTCGAATAACTTTCACTCGTTTAGGTATTACGGAGACAAACATTAGAAAGAGTCTTCAGTAGAAATGTAAATATAAGATATGGGACTCTTCTTCTTTTCATCACTCAGATGATATCACGTGTTTTAAAAATAATAATGTTAAAATAATAGTACATTGTTTACCGGGTAGGAAAAGCTTAACATTCCTGGACGACTGTGAAGATTGCTAAGTCGAGGAGCAAGCCGAGACTTAGCAACACAGAGTCCAGGAATGTGGCTTTTCCTACGAGGTAAACATACTATTTTTCCGCAAATCGTTTAAAATTCGACAGATATTGATTGATTTAAAAAAAACGCGATAATTTTATTCCCAAATAAATAGTGCTTTGAAATTCCTAATAAAATTACTTGGGTTACTATGGAAACGTATTGAGGTTAAATTGTCAAACTTGACGCTTATAAATTTAATTGCTGGTGTTCTCGAAAGTAAAATGATAAGTGATGATGAAATTTCCATTCCTGTGACTCCTCCAGAGATGGTTGAGGCAGTGAATACTGCTTCATTAGAATTATTGCCAAAGAAATCAAGAGAAAAGTACGAAAATGCATACAGACGCTTTATGGATTATCGCATGAGTAAAAATACGAGTTCTTTCTCAGAAAATGTTGTAATGACATACTTCCTAGACCTTTGTTTAAAGATGAAATCTTCAACATTATGGGCCAATTATTCAATGCTGAAGTCAACCCTTACACTTAAAAACAATGTAGATATATCTACATACTCAAAACTTCGTTCTTTATTGAAACGGCAAGCTCAAGGTTATAGGGCAAAGAAATCTACGATTTTAACGAAGGAAGAAATTGAAAAATTTATCCAGGAAGCTCCAGATAAAGAAAATTTAATGATTATGGTAATTTACAAGGTTTTAATTTTTATTTAGATTATAGCTTTATTTATTTTTTAGGTGGCTGTAATATTTGGTATTTCTGGGGCCTGTAGAATGGATGAGTTAGTCCGAATGACTGTACACGATATAGAAGACTTAGAATCTAAGCTTTTAATCAGCATACCTGATTCGAAAACCAACAAACCAAGATCATTTGTAATTAATCAGATCTACTTGAATGTTTATCGAAAGTATGTTTCGTTAAGACCAGAAAATATGAACAGTGACCGATTTTTCTTTAAATATGAAAGCGGAAAGGGTTGTAGACAAGTGGTAGGAATTCATCAATTTAGAAAAATGCCCAAAATAATTGCTACTTATTTGAACTTGGTAAATCCGACAGAATATACTGGTCACTGCTTTCGTCGGTCTTCTGCAACAATATTGGTTGACTCTGGTGCCGACTAGTTTAAAGAGGCATGGCGGATGGAAGTCATCAAACGTTGCTGAAGGATATATCGAGGAATCGCTTAACAATAAGGTTGAGGTGGCAAATAAAATTTTCACAGTACAAAATATTCAACAAAATGACACTTCCACCCTGCATGTTGTCCAAAATGTTTCTCATAGTTCTAAGAGTGTTCCTCCAATGTTCAATAATTGTACTAACTGTCAAATTACTGTAAATACAACAAATTGATCTTAAAAATGTATTCAGCAATGACTTGATGTTTTCAAAATATAAATTAATTCCTTATAAGCAATGTGTTTTCTATCATTTATGTAGAACACTAACAACTGTACGGAAATATCATTTCATAACAGTAAGGAAATGATATTTCCTTACAGTAAGGAAGTCCTGACTTTTTCTTCAAGAAATTTTGACAGGAATGTCAAAATTTCCTGGCGATTTTCGGAAAAAATCTTTTCTTTCAATAAGAATATTAAAGCCGTTGTTTGACATATTTCTGAGACTATATTATGCTATTCGTGTATGCCCGTATGGTTAAAAAATGGGGAACAAAGATCTCCAAATATTATGTTGTGCAGACGACGCCGCATTATATAGATACTTGAATTGTTAATGGGCGACATTTTGTAGCAGCAATAAATTATTACAAATGAAAAAATCTTTTTAAATGGAACTATGCATAGAGGTTAACCTCTTTAAAAACAAAACAAAACAAATTCTACACTTTTGGTTACGTATGTAACAAATGTCAATAAAACAATGCTAACTGTCATATGTCAATACTAAATTTTAGAACTTTATAAGGATAATTAATATGACAGTTAGCCACTCTCTAATATTTATAATTTTACTTATTCCAATTTCTTAACTTGAAATGAAAGCAATTATTGATGGAAAATGTCTATTTTTACTTTAAAAAGTTTAACAACAGAAATTAACTGATTTTCACTAAATGTTTTTTCTCGTCTAAAAGTTCTGGGGTTGGAACTGGACTCAAAACTCACTGCAAAACAACAAATACATCTCACAAACTGCGAAAATAGTCTGGAATGATCGGAGACAACAAAACGAGGATGGAAGCTAGGCACTGGGACGCAATCTTTAAATCTTGGCTTTTAAAACACTCAAGTCTTTGCCTGAAACCATGTGGACATCTTCGTTTGTTTGGAACGCCCTATTACAAATCCCTTAGATTAGACACAAACATGAGATGAGACTTAAAAACAGTTGAGAAACAAAAACAGTGATTACTCTAACAAAAATTGACACATTACATTCGAGTATAATTCACTTGTTTACACATAAACAAACAAATTTGTCGGTTTCTTCAGGCTCCCACGCCGCATCTTGTCTTTGCAAAAACTTCTCCAAACCTAAATTTAACTGTGTCTCGGTCTCTGTGTGCTGGCTTCCTCTGTTTCCTACTACCCCTCTAGTTCAAAGGGACTAGCCAATCGGAATTTTTTTAAACGACGCGCTTAGGATATCTAATCTTGATCATCCTTAGCTTTGAAAATTGAAGAACTAAAACAAAGAATATTACCATATTTTTATTTCGCAGTTGAAATTGCAGCTGAGTTTTTCTTCGATATGTCCAGGCGCTTAGGAAAAATGGAAAATAGAAAAATAAAAACTTTACATTAATTTTTTGTTTTCATTTTCAGTTACTATTTTCCATTTTGTTTTCTTCTCTTTTATTTTTTTAATATTTGTTCTTTATTGTGTATATCAAGTGGCATTAAACAATTATTTTTCAGCAATGACAATACCAAATGTTAATGCTAATTTCCATTCAAAACACAAGTAAAATATTTACTAATTGTAAAAATTTTTTAAGGGATTAAAGGTTGTCTTTCTCTTATTCTACAATGGCAAAAATAGATAACATATGTCACTCTTTGTTGTTTATATTAATTTTATGACTGAAATTATATTTTATTCCACTGTATAGAAAAAATGTTCACTTAGTATGGGTTGTGTAAGACCATATTGTATAGAAGTTCCAGATCCGCAGAACTTTTTTATATTTATAAAGTGTAGAAAAGAAATTTACGACCAATATACAGGACC
The DNA here is from genome assembly GCA_918026665.1 of Diabrotica balteata. Lineage (NCBI taxonomy): Eukaryota > Metazoa > Arthropoda > Insecta > Coleoptera > Chrysomelidae > Diabrotica > Diabrotica balteata. The sequence continues at coordinate 29,112,035 of OU898276.1, read as the reverse complement.
TTCTTCTTGGCAATATTTCAGTTTTTTGATACGTAGTCGAGAACGAAGGTATACAGGACAATAAAATCGCATACCCTTGCTTTTGCCCCCCTTCATTTTTTCGTAACATATTGCTACGGAGTCTGAAGGCAAGCTAACCACATCGTTGCAATTTTATATCCCCATAATCGTAAATTTGGCGTTTGCTTTATATATACCCTCGTAAAATTTATTTATAATATAGATATCGCTCTTGGAATTTATGTCGCATTCAAACTCTTTTTAATTTACGAGTGTTTGACCCTTAACCTATACTTTATACGACCGAGATCTTGTCATATCTCTATAAAAGCACATTTGTGATTTTATATTTTTATACAAAATTAATCACATCGGTGCCATTACTTAACTTATAGTACGGGTATTTTCAGTTTTGGCAATGGTTGACCTGTGTTATAACTATATTAGGTATATTTCAGGATTCTTAATATCGATATACATATAACATTTCTTTTGTAAATAGATATTTTTTCTTTCATCCATCTATCCAATGGCACTACAGCCCAAGCCGGGCCTTGGCCTCCTTCATTAAACCTCTCCAAACTCTCTATCTCTATCTCTATTTACTGCTGTTCTTTTCCATGAACGCGTTTTTAGGAGATTTTTGGCATCCTCATCTACCTCGTCTTCCCATCTCTTTTTGGTCTTCCAACAGGTCTTTTTCCTTGCATTCTTGCGTTTAGTAATTTTCTGGGGATTCTGTTCTCATGCATGCGGGCCACATGCCCTGCCCATCGTAATCTGTGCAGTCTAGTGTATTGTGCTAGTGTTGGTTCAGTGTATTGTTCGTATATTTCGTTATTATATCTAATTCGCCAGTTGTTATTTTCCATTATTGGACCCAGTATTCTACGCAATATTTTTCTTTCAAACACGTCTAATGCATTCGTAGATTTCTGTGTTATAACCCATGTTTTACACCCATAACTTACTTTGGGTCGGATTATTGTTTTATATACCCGGAGTTTTGTTTTCCGGTGTACGTCTCGCGATTTAAATATGTAGCCCATCGCGAAATAGGCTTTGTTTGCCAGCATAAGCCTTCTATTTATTTCCGGTTCTTCTTCATTATTTTCGACCAGATCCATTCCTAAATACGTGAATCTATTCACGTATTCTATATCGTCTATAAATTGTTGTTGCTGCGCCTGTCTATTTGATCTGGTTTGTATGAGTAGTTTTGTTTTATTTGTATTTATTGTTAGCCCTACAACTTCTGAACTCTGTTTCAACTGAACGTAGGTTTCCTCTGCCGCAGTCTTTGTTCTGCTCATTATGTTTATGTCATCTGCGTATGCTGCTAATTGGGTAGATTTGTTTGTAAGTATGTTATTTCTGCTCACCGTCAACCGTCTAATTACATATTCAAGAACAAGATTAAAAAGTGTTGGAGCCAGTCCGTCACCTTGTTTCAGTCCTTGCGTTGTCATAAACGCATTAGTGATCTGTCCTTGAATACATACATGTGCTTCTGTTTCTGTCATTGTCATTTGCACTAGTCTTATTAATTTTGATGGTATGCCAAATTCTTGTAATATATTAGGTAGTATACTATCTATTGAATCATAGGCTTGCTTGAAATCTACAAAGAGATTGTAGACGTCTATGTCATATTCCCATGCTTTGGCTAGTATTTGTTTAACTGTAAATAGTTGGTCAATAGTAGATCTATTTTGCCTGAACCCTGCTTGATATTCTCCGATAATTTTTTCAGTGAGGGGTTGAAGTCTTCGATTAAGAATGTTTGTGAGTATTTTGTATCCCGAACAAAGTAAAGAGATGCCTCTATAATTCTGGCATAACAGTTTGTCTCCTTTTTTATGAATAGGGCAGATTATACTTTTCTTCCATTGTTGTGGGATTTTTTCTTCTCTCTATATTTCTTGTATAAGCTGGTACATCTGTTCTGTCAAATTTGTTCCTCCCTGCTTGAACAGTTCTGCCGGTATCTTATCTATTCCCGGCGCTTTATGGCTTTTTTGCATTTGGATTGCTGTTCGAACCTCCTCTAGCGTTGGAGGTCTAACCAATTCATTATCTTCTCCATCTTCCCACAGCTCCTGTTGTTGACCTTCCTGTTCTACCTTCTGCTGCCACTGTTGTAGTGGTGTTTGTGCCCTTTCGTTTAATAATTCCTTAAAATACATCATCCAGGTTCTCTTAATTTCGTCCATATCGCTAATTATTTCCCCATTCTTATTTTTGCATAGGCTAGTCTTCGGTTTGTAACCCTGTCTTAAATGTTTGATAAGTTGGTATGCACTGCGTATTTCGTTTTCCTTGAACGCGTTCTCTATGTTTAGTATCCGGTTGTTTTCGTACCGTCTCTTTTTCTGTCTGCATAGTTTATCAGCTCTTCGTCTTTTATTCTCAAATTCTGTCCTTCTCTCTCTAGTTCGTCTGAGTATGGAATTCTTATGTGCTTCATTTCTTTCGTGAATAGCTTGTTTGCATTCTTCATCGAACCACTGTTCTTCTCTCCGTTGAGTGTTTGTTTCAAGAACTTCTTGTGCCGTGTTTAGTATGATAGTGCTTATGGTGTTCCAATGATTTTCTATTGTGCATTCTTCTATGTTTTCTTCTAGTAATTTTTCACTCACTGTTCTCTCAAATCTTTCTTGTACCTCAGAGACTTTTAGGTTATCTAAGTTTAGTTTTTCTTGTTTCGGATATTTTTCCTTTGCTTGTGGACTGATTTTACATCTGAACCGTATCTGTACTAGTAGATGGTCGGAGTCACAGCTTGCTCCACACCTACTTTTTACATCTAATATACTTGTGGCCATTCTTCTTTCAACCAGTACGTGGTCTATTTGATTGACTGTGTTTCCGTCAGGTGATATCCAAGTGCCCTTATGTATGTCCCGATGTGGGAAGCAGGTCGAACTGATAGCCATATTCTTTCCAGCTGCGAAGTCTATTAGAAACTGACCATTCTCATTTGTCTCTCTATGCAGACTATGTTTCCCTATTACCCCTATGTACTCTTCTTCTTTTCCGATTTTGGCGTTTGTGTCACCTATTACCATTTTAATGTCGTTTCCTGGTATTGAGTCATAGATTCGTTCTAGATCTTGATAAAAAGCTACCTTAGTGTCTTCTTCCTGTTCATTTGTAGGGCAGTGTACATTTATAAAGGTTACGTTAAAGAAATGAGTTTTTATCCTAAGCTTGCAGATTCTTTCATTGATGGCTTGGAAGTCTGTTATCAGGTGCTTCATTGTATTATCTACGATAAATGCTACTCCGAGTTCTTTATTTCCTTCATCTTTACCGCTATACAGAATAGTATGAGTTTTAGTGTCTCGGATACCTTTTCCCAGCCATCTAGTTTCCTGTACTGCAGTGATTCCAATTGTATATCTCTTCAGTTCGTGTAGAAGAATCCTCTGTGCTCCTGGTCTATTTAGTGTTCTGACATTCCACGTTCCCAGCAAAAATTCCATATTCCGTTGCCAAAGTCGTCGTCTTGATTTCCGTCCATTTCGAGGCCCTTCTGAAGGTTTCGTAGTAGTACTTTTTTACAAGGATAGGTTACTGGCCTATCGCCCAACCCCCTTTTCGGAGGGCCATTTCTCCCTTCCTCGTCAGCCCTGACCCTGCCTTCCACTGGGGTTAGTTACCCAATCTCCAGCAGGGTTGCTCAGGTTCTCCGGGGTTCACCCGTGCAGCCTAAGCTGCACTTCGTGGAGGTGAGGATAGTAATTGAGTAGGAGTGGCTAGAGGTGCTATCAGGAAGCAGCACCTTGTATTGCGCGTCACTACTCATTTGAACCCCATTTTTTCTTTCATACATAGATATTTTTCTTTTTTACATAGATTATGAGTATACTTAAATTTTTGGGCACAAATAAAATGGCAAAACACGAAAATATGGATAAATACATTTTATTCTGATAAAAATCAAAGAGTTTTAATGCAAGAATTAAATGCTATTGTAATACAAAAGAGCGACATGAAATACAAAAATAAAATAGAATATAATCAATTATACAACAACTTAATCCAAAAAGCAGTAAATAAAATAACTTCTTGGTCTATAAATTTTGGTATCAATTTCTCTGCTGAAAAATCAAAAGTACTCAAATTCAGTCGAAGAACACGTAGCCTATTATTACCCCAAATTACACTAAATGGTATTCCACTTACGGTAGCTAATGAACACAAAATGCTGGGGTTAATTTTTGATAGTCGACTAACATGGAAACCACAGATTACAAACATCAAATTTAATTGCTTAGCTAGATTAAATTTATTAAAATCTCTAGCAAACCATTACTGGGGAGCTGATGAAGACATCCTAATTAAGGTATACAGATCTCTCATTCGTTCTCGACTAGATTATGGGTGCTTTGTATATAATGTCAGCCTCAAAGTATTATTTAAGGACTCTTGATACTATCCAGAATACCGCATTACGAATATGCCTCGGAGCTTTCAGATCCAGCCCTGCCGAAAGTCTTTGCTGTGAAACAGGTGAACTTTCCCTTCCTCTCCGCAGACAACAACTTCTTCTGACATACAGCCAAATTCTAAGACAAACTTTTCTAGAGCTGGTCAACACAAACTCATATGATGAGATCCTTTACACAGATGCATCCAAAACTGAGACAGGAGTCGGACACTCTGTAACAACTGCAAATAATATCATTCAGAAGTTCTGCCTTCCACCATACACCTAAATCCATACGGGAGAGTTGTACGAAATCCTGCAAGCATTAAAATGTCTATGCAATCAAACTAACGCTAAGAACACTGCAATATGTACAGATTCGATGTCCTCCATCGACTCGATCAAAAATATATATTCCGGACATCCATAAGTTCATGCCATACATGAAAAAACAAACTGTCTCACTTCTTCTAGAACAGACGTAACATTAATCTGGATTCCTTCACACGTCGGGATTTTAGGTAATGAAACTGCTGATACTGCTGCGAAGAAAGCAATCACAACCAAATCAGACATCAAACCCGTCCAACTAGCATCAGATCTAAAACTACTTTTCAGATCACAAATCAAAAAGTCCTGGCAAAATCAATGGAAAAGTTCAACCTCAAAACTACACAAAATACAACCTACCATCGAAATCTTTCAGCTGTATAACTTAAGTAGAAGAGATAAAGTAATCGTTCGCAGGCTAAGAATTGGTCACACACGGCTGACACATGGACACCTGATGACTTCGGAGAAATTATCTGCCTGTGGAAAGTGTAGTGAATTATTAACCGTTCAACATATCCTTACACAGTGTGTCGAGTACGAGCAAGTACAAAAAAAAATACTCTATACATGGTCAAACAAATGTGATCCTCAGCCAATTGGATCTTATTCCGAATATACTAGATTTCCTTCGAGAAACAAATTTGTATCACAAAATTTAATGCTTTTATTTGTTCTTGTCTGTTTTTACTTTGTCTTTTACTTTCTTTATTTTAATGTAATATAAAATTAATTTATTGTAAACTTAATTATATTGTAATGTAAAATTTATTGTATCAAAATTGACCCAGTGTCAATAACCTTGTAGTTAAGACACAATAAATTCAAGAAAAAAAAAATTATACAACAGTAATGTAAAAACCATCAACGTAAAATTAATAACTGACTATGTTGTAATTAAAAAAGATACAATTCTGCTTCTTAAAATATCACCTGCTTAAGTTTCTGTAATATATTTGCCAGAATCCATTCCATAGCTCTACTTAAGCCCCTGCCTCCCTCAACAAAACTCTCAACTCGTTACAGTATTTTCTTCTATATTATTGCATTGAACCGGGGGACATACTGAGCTAAAGGTGGTTGACTCTTTTTCTACTCCTTTAGCATTTTTCCTTGTCTCAATATTCTGTGTGTGACCTTATAGATCCTTTGCGTTATTTCTCTTCCTTCAGACTTAAACAACTCTATGGGTATACCATAACATCTAGAGGCATTGTTATTTCTCTGCAGTTTGATTGTCCTTTCAACGTATCCTTGAAAAATGTGGACATTCTTCAAGGAAATACTTGACAGTTAAGGGACTGCTGCAATGGCTACATGCAGGTGAATCGGTAGATATCATGAGAAAGCCATGTGTTAGCCGAGTGTGTCCAATTATTAATCTTGTGTAGAATAATCTTGTGTCTTCTGGACATAGACAGACAGTAGCTCTAAGGAAGATATAATTTGCTGGATATCGTGTTAGTAGCTCGAGTTGTATTCCAATTAGCTTGTCTTTTGTCATATATACGCTTTTTAAATAGTTTTATTGAACAAGTACGATGGAAAAACTGATAGCCGAGGGTAGAATTGTAGGAAAGAGACCTGGGGGAAGATTTCTTAGCCGTTGGGTAGATTAAACAAAAATATTGATTAACCAAAGGTTACATGAAGCCGAACAACTAGCCCAGGACAGAGAAGGATGGAGGAAAATCGTGAAAAAACTGTAAAGGCCTGATGGTGTCACCACATCCCAAAAGGGATTAGGACTGAGGAGGGGGATGCAACTGGATATTTGATATAGGTATATCCATAGTAGAAGCTTCTTCTGCGGTTACATCTGCAGCCTTATTTACTACATGCGAAGATATCCAGACAATAGTGACAATTACTCTATATATTTATTAATGATAAGAAGACTGCAAATCCTTACATTGCGGTCAGTTAGTTTCAGGATACGAAAAGCCTCGACGATACCATATTTCGTATAACTCTGATTAGTTTTGTAGTAATAAAAGAGGTAACAAAAGCACTTTGTTTTTAGAGTCTTCTGTATAAAGAACATTATGAAACTGATTTTGATTTAGTATGCCTAGGAACCATTATTTAATTATAACTTTAGGAGTATCATGTTTATTGAAAGAGCAAAAGGATGTATCGACATTCGGAAATTTTTTATGCCACAGATGATGTGTAGAGATATGAAAGGGTGAAGTTGAGAGAATGATGGATGAGATTATTTGGTTGAATAAGTAGTTGGTTGACCAGATTTTCGTGGCGGTTCGTTACGTTCACAGTACATGCTTTGAGTTGGGCTAGATCTAAAAGGCACCTAAGCAGATCATAGGATCCGTATTGTAGACAAAGTCAAGAGCTTTCAAATGTGATTTGGAGGCAGTCATATAGACAAAACTACCATAGTCTAGTTGGGAGCGAATAGTGGATTTGTTAACTGTAAGCAATACCTCTTCATCAGCTCTTCATTGAAAATGTGCTTGACTTTTTAGCATATTAATATATTTTAAGTAGTTGCCTTTCGTTTTTTGTATGTGTGTATTTCAAGCAGGTCTGGAGTCGAAGGTCAACCCTAAGATTTTATGATGATTAATAACATCTAATAATACTTCGTTGTATGTTCAAGTTGGATTTTTTTTGTCATTTTTCGACAAAATCTCATAATTTTGGTTTTTTGAGATGAAAATAAAAGCCAGATATGCCTCGAACGCCTTTCTATATTATGAGTAGCTGTTTGAATTTATCGACAGGTTGTTTTGGTATTCTTTCCATTGCGAAAGAGTACAAGGTTATCAGCATATAATGCGTATTTTACAGGAAGATGAATGTTTTTGCCTACATCATTAAATGCTAAACTGAACAAAGCTGCGCTTCTAACAAAATCTTGTGATACTCCATTATATTGAATACTAAATAGATGATAGCTTTCCGTTTTACATTAATTTGAAAGTTCTAACATCCAAAAAATAATGCACAAAGTAGTATATGTTTTCTCAAGTCCACATTGTTAAAGATTTTGTAGTACTACAAATGTTTAAACCGTATCAAAGCCTCCCTCGACAATAACAAAGGCTGCTAATAAATCTTGCGTATAGGCCATAGAGTCGGAAATATAGGTTTCTAAAATTACCAAATTATCTGATGTAGAACAATTTTTTAACCAGACCAATCTTTTCTTTACCATTTTCTCCATTAATTTGTCCACTGTCATTAATCCAATGTCAGCGATATTGGTCTGTATGAGTTAGACAAACTTTGTGTTTAGTTATGAATTTTTTTAAATTGTATAATATATGATTCTCGCCACCGCTTAGAAAAATTGTAACTATTTTAAATACCGTTGTAATATTTTAATTAAATGTTAATGCAAGGAGTCAATAATTTCTTAAAGAATATGAAGAGAATGTCATCTGGACCAGGAACTGAGTTTTTACACAAATAGAGTGTATAGAATCGAGTGATTTGCTAAGATCGATTTCTTGTGCAATATTTATTAAGGAAAACTTTCCAGTTAATGTGCCTTATGATGTATTAGGTGAGAATTATCTTCTGGATTTTTATTTAAACGTATCAGCTAGTAAATTGGCAATTCGTTGTGTATCATTGGTAACGCTGTTTTGACAACCTAGACTTTATTAAACAAAACTTGTCTTACAGCACTGCAATTGCCTTATTTTCCTCCATACTTGGGCAGAGGGGTTGTTGAATTTTAGTGACGAACTATATTCTCCTCATGAAATTTTCTTGTATTCTTTTAGAACATATTTTGCTCTGGCCTTTAGGTTCTAAAATTGCACAAAATCTTTATTATTTTATGTTGTTCGATATATGTTTAATGTTTTTTACATTGGTGAACTGCGTGAACACAATCCTTATTCCACCATGGTACTTTCTTTCGTGTATAGGTTGTAGAAACTTTGCCAATATGTAGTTCAGCAAAAATGTGAAACGCAGCAATTTTAGTATATGTACCGCCGTATATTTTGAAATTCATTTTTAACATGATTTCCTTTTGTTTTTTTTATCCTTTGCATAGTTTTTGATTTTTGCTTATATTACTCTTTCTACTTTGTTTATATCGTCATTTATATAGATATTTTCTTTAATGTTCTTCAATTTATTTTATTTTTATAACTGCTATTTTTACTTCTCTACTACTTAACTTAACCAAATATGTTTTCTCTCCTAATAATTTTGCTACATTTAGAGTTATTTCTCCTCCATTTCTTTCCTGATAAAATTCTTTATTGTCTTTCGCAATTCCTCCTGCATATTATCTTTTATTGATAGTTCTTGTACTACTATATTTTAAGAAAGCTTCATTTCTTTCATTCTTAGTTGCTTCGTTTCTTTCATTGCTGGGTCATTGAATTTCTTTATTAATTTTATTTCTATTCTACATTATTTTTAAACGTCTTTAATTTTCTCGATCTCCCGGCTTATATGTTTATATCTTTGCCCTGTCGTATGCGTTGCAAACCATTTAAAATAAAATTTGGTGTAAAACAAGGATGTATTGTATCACGCATACTATTAAATGTATGGATAAAGAAATGGAGAAACAACATCTTACAGAGAAATTACAAATTTTAGATATGCGAAGGATAATTTAATATTTATTATCATCATACTGGTTTTATAACCTTATGAGGGTCCTAGTCTTCAATAATTTACCTTCCTCTTCTTCTCTGACCAACGGGTCTATCAAGGTGCGTTTTTCTAGGTGGGTCTATTCTATAAAGGTCGAAGTTTTATCGTATTCTCCACACTTTATTGTCATTCACTGCTCCATAAATTCGCCTTAAGGCGATAATTTAATATTAACTTGCTCAAAAGTGTAACTTTTAAATCATGAACAAGCTGAACACAATTACCAAGATATTGGCAATGCACGAAAAGCAAATATAGAACTAATTTCGACGTAGAAACACTTGGAAAAATATAAAAAAAATAAACTTAAACCATTAAATATATTAATTTTTCCTATTGGAAGAAAAAAGAAGCTTCAAGGTGTGAGCTTACAAAAAAATGTTGAGAATATTGTACAGAGCGCATCGCATTAACATTTGAATTATAAATCAGCTAAAGGTCAACACAATACTTAATAAGATAATTAAGTTCTATCTCAGATACCTTGGACAAATAGCGAAAAGAACAGAAAGCGTAGAAAAATTTATCGTTAAAGGTAAAACTAATGATAAACGACCCAGAGGAAATTTTGCCACTTGCTGTGTGGATCAAGTCAGAGAGAGGATTTTAAGCCATGATATACACCAAGCTTCTCTAGCATTCCACGACCGAAAAGCATGGTATAATACGATCAATCGTTTCCTGATATTATACTCTTCTGAGAGTCAAAAAAATGAAGCATAATACATCGTTAAAAATAGAGCACCAACAACTGTTTTTGTACCTACAATATTTTAGGGATTATAATTATTCTGATCTTTTCACTATCCACTCTGTAATAGCATTCGTGGGTGTCAAAACTCCATATAATCCATTGATTTTTCATTTATTTGTAATGCGTGGGGGCACATTACAATAAAAAGCGAAGTATGGTTTTGCCCACTTTTGTTATGATTCGCATTCCCTGCGGCGACCACAACTTCATTATCGATATTAACTAAAACGTACATTTTGCGAGCTGACTTTTTTTTTAATTCACATCCCAGATAAAAGCAATTCCAGTATGCAATTTCCAATAAGTGGAATTATTTTGCCGATGTAGATTAACTTATTATCGGTGGAGTAATTTCTGTTTTATCGAAAAATCAATCTGCTGGGCTCGTTTAAAAAGCGTCAGTTTTTATATTAAATTATGGAGAACACTTAAGTGGAAACGCCAAAAAAAATTAGCACAATCAATGGGTGTTAGTCCAGGTACTTCTATGATGTCAATTACTGAATAATTATTATTTGTTACAACTTTTGGTTTAATATGGTTCTATAGTATGGTTCTGTGGTTACATCGTGTGCATCGTCTGCATAGCAGATTATTTTAAGTTGTCTTTACTCAATTTTTTAGTTATTAGTTTTTTTATTATTTCATATACAATCAACATTAGAAGACTCAGGGAATCTATCTGTTTTATCCCATTGCCAGCCTTCATAGGGTCGGTTAGTTCTTCTTTCACTTTTACTTGTATTGTGTTGTTTTGGTAAATATTTTTTATCGTTTTGATTACTCCTAGAGGCATCTCTATTGCGTACAATAAGTGGATAACGTCCTTTAATTTGATCCGATCCAATGCTTTCTTAAGGTTGTAGCATTTGCAATTTCATTGAATCTTTGGTGTATATTGAAATCCCCTCGTATATGTAATATATTGAAATCCCCTCATATATGTTTAAAAAAACGAAGCATTTTTTTCATTTTTGTTAGTTCGTATCTTTCAAGTTAAAATACCCAAAAGTGTCTTCAATAATTTTAGCGTTGCCAAGTAATAAAGCAATTTTAGAGTTTGTTTATATTTTACAGATGTTCCTTCCTCGGTATTTATTTTAAATGTTTTTTTCGAAGTTGTCTTTTAATTTTTGTACGTCGTAGAAATGGAATCTTTTACGTTTTAATTTTCGTTGTGTTTTGTGATATCAGCGTTTGTTTATTTTCAAGTTAGGTAAACGAATTCTTAAGAGAATTTCGTCATTCTTACTTGGGTTGCGGAATAAATCTAAATTCACCGTCGAATTTGTAGTTTTCTGTTTTTGGCCCCTTTTTGTGGAGCAGTGGAAAGTGGAAAGTGTAGCAGTGTAGCAGTGGAAAATAAATTGTGTAGTATACCAGAACATGGTAGAATTTTGAAGCAGTATATAGGATGTCCCACCAGCTTGTTGTCGTTTGCCTGCTTGATCCAACCCCATCTACGTCAGATCTTCGTTCCTGAGTATGGAAATGGTTTCCTTTTGTTCCAGTTGAGAGTTTCGTCCTTGCAGCTCCAATCCCAGAGATAGTAGCAAGTTTTTCAAAGTTAAGTGGCAAAGTTTGTAAATTAAAAGGTAACATTATGTGTTTATAGTAAAATAGCTTTTATTTTAAATAACAATAATTGCTTTTATTGAAATTTAAAGGATTTATAATAATTAATAAATTATAAAATTTTAGAGTTTGACTTTAGCTGTCAATTTGTGTGTTCAGTTTTTTTAATTTATTCCTAACTTAACTTATGACAGCACGTTTTCTTATTTTTTGATTTTAGTTTATTTTATTTTTAAAGAAGTTTAACCTCTATGTCATTTTGAAAGATTTTGTAGATTTTGATGTAAGTTTTTTCTTTGTATTTGTATTTATATAGTTTATTTTTTGTGTCATCTGTATTTGTGTAACTGTTTGTGGTAAGACACAATAAATGTTAAATTTTGTTTTCTTAACATTTTGTTTTTTTTAACTAACCCATTTTTTGAGTTTTATTTGAAAAAGATATGTTTTTGATGTTTTATAATTATTTCCCTAGTTACAACCAGTGGTAGTAATATAAGTATAGTTAGGCATCTCAAGTGGCGCCCTATATTAAATTACTAGAGGTGTTTCCTGTTTCTTTTTGCTTTGTTTACTCCAAGAGATTAATAACCCCTTTGTTTCATATTTTTGTAGTTGCCCCATTCCACCCCCCTTATCTTTTACTTATCCACAACCCCAGCTCTCCTAACAAACCCTGAGTGCCGTTCGCACAAGTAGCGATTATTTTGCTTGCCTTATCTCCACCCTCTTAGTTTCAGTCCCCAATTTTCTACCCCTTGTATTTCCGCAAAATATCTTCGTTACAAGGTCCACGAAAAATTGATATGCCGGTTTGTTGTATTCTAATGATTTTATCACTTGAATTTGCCTCATTATAAATATAGCGTCGGTGCATGATCTTTCCGACCTAAAACTTTGTTGTTCTTCTGCTGGTGTTATAATTTTATTCAGTTAATTTGTTATCACTTGGTTGTTAATACTAGTGTTATGTTTAATAAACTAATTTCTCTCAAATTTTCCTGGTCCGAGTGGTTTCCCTTTTTGAAAAGAGGTATTAGGATGCTTGATCTCCATTTTTGAGCAATTCTGTTTTGTTTTATTATATTTTGGATTAGTTTAAATAGTTGTTTGGACAGATCTGATCCTCCGTACTTAAAGAGTTCGATCGGTATTCTATCTTATCTTGGTAATTTATCTATTTTTAATTTCCTTAATGCTTCCTTTACCTCTTCCTCCCCAATAGTTATTTCTTCGTTTGTCGTCCCCTCTGGTGTTGGTGATTCATTATTGTTATGGTGCTACAGTGAGGGTGACTCAGGGTGTTGGTGGTCAGTATATGTTGATAACACAATCACATAGTATGCCAGCTCTAGCACAGATTTTAGCTGAAAATTCCAATGTCACTCGTCTGATAGGTGTAGCAGTCACAACTGCTAACATATAATTTATTAATATAATTAATTATTAAGATACTAAAACCCCTCAGAATCCCGTTTATGAAACGTTTATGGGCAACAAATGATACGATGCGCAAGTGTAATAACTAAAGTGGTCGAGGCGCTCGTCTAAAGTCAGTTTTGGCCAGCAACTCACACAGCGAGGTTTATTTCTCCAAGCCTTTTCGTCTTAAAATCGGGTAGAAAATCTGGGATTGGATTTAATATTTTTCCCGAACATCAAAGGAGGAATTGGAACAACATAACATGAAAATCCCGGCTTCCAAATCTGCCGAAATGATTATTTAAAACCCAGATTTCACCCGATTAGGATAACGATTAATATTAGGATTAGTTTAACCAAACACCTACTTCAACCCATTGGTAACCAGGAAACGGTTATCTCCAGAACCACAGCGTTCTCCTTCATTCGCTTTTTCGGAGCCCCAAGGACCGCCAGAGTCTTAAGGGGACTTAACCAGGACAGCTGTGGTGTTGTGACAGACATTAACATCAAGTTTCATAGGGTAAAGTTTTTCTTCTAACTTATAACCTTGTATATGCATATACCAAGGTTAATACTTATTACAGTTTTTGTATCATCTATAAGAAGTTAGATAAATGGTTATTAAGTAATTAATTAGATTCATTGTTAGGAAAGGGGTTCATGATTTTGTATAGCGGTTTTTAAAAGGGAAGGGAAGAAATTTATGTATCAGGGTTTTTAAAATTATATATATATAATATAAAATTAATATTTCTTGGGTTAGGTTCAATAAAGATATGTTACATATGGAACTAGATTTTATTTTCCATTGCAATTAATCAACGTTTCGGCAGGAAACCCTTGCTTTTGTCAAGATTCAAAACGTAAAACGTGACACAGACATTAACGAACTGTTCGTTAATGTCAACCTGTCAAAGTAAAGTTTACATCAGTTACGAATACTGTTATTCAAGAGATGATTGTAGAAAAAGCGAACACTTCACTACACTACTAAAAGTGATCTATCCATATTTCCTTCTGAGTATGTCCGGTTTTTATTAGTTCGTTCATCTCTTTTCTTTGTCCTCTGATTATTTTCCATATTTTTTTTATAGCAATTAATATAATTATTATAAATGCATTAAGATCTAAAAAACATAAAAAAGAAACAAAAAAAATAAAAAGATGAGAAAATAATACTTAAATATATGAAAAATTTTAAAACAACTGAGAATTGGCTAATACGACAAATTAAAAATTAACAAATAGCTACAACGGTTACGCAATCTTATATCTTTTCCAGTAATCGCACTTAATTAAAAACGTTGCTGACGTGTAGAAATTATAGCCGTCCAATTAAGATAAAACCACCCTCGCACTCATTGAATATGACGCAGCTAAAAATATATATTTCGCATCATTTATTTCTAATCATTATCATAATTTGTCCCCAAAAGAATGTTTAACATTTTTTTGGCTTAATAAATTCGACGAGGGAAATAAATGTACCTTAGATAACAACCCTTAAGACACACACAACGAAAAATTTGCGTTTGAAAGTGCGTAGGACAGGAATGGATTGAGCGAAGAGGAAATAAAAAAGAAATATAACAGAATTGCAGAAACATTTTCCGATTAAAAGAGAAAACAATCTTCGTTCCAGTCGTTAAAAAATAAGCAGAAAAACAGAACTAGTTTTCAAAAATTTATTTTAAAATAAAAACAAATAATCTATAATATATTGTTCATCCACAATAAATATAAAAAATCTACCAAACTTTTTTTTGAGCTTGCAATTTTTTATTTCATAAATATTACCACGATGATGATTAATAAAATTACAGTCTGGTCATAAGTGACCAATGAGCAATTTTATTTTAACCTAAGTTACTACTGTTCCTTAAAATTAGGAGCTTACCCCATAGCGTCTTTTATATTAACTAACAAAATAGTGCACTACTCATGTACACACACACAAGCATTATGCTTTGCTTATCTATCAGTCAAACTAGTCCAAAACTCTTTGTCCTCTTTAATCTTCCAGTTTACCCAGTATTATCGAGTAGCTGGATTATCTCACAATAATCTCGTGCCTATGAAGTCGTTGCTCGTGACTTCCTGCCATCTTCTTATTGTAGATGCTCAAGGAGCATCTACAATATTTTTCAGTATTTTATTCTGAAATCTTTGTATTATTGTTATATTACTTGGTCTAGTACACCCATATAGTGGGCATCCTTAAGTCCATACAGGTCTCAATATTTGTTTGTAAAGTAGTAACTTATTATGCATCGACAATGTGGAGTTTCTTCCAACTAGCCAATACATTTTTTTTACCTTATATTTAGTTCTTCCCTTTTTTTCTTTACATGAGCCTTCCAGCGTAACTTTGCATCTAATGTTATACCCAAATACTTAGCAGTATCTGCATATGGTACTTAGATAGTATTGATAGTACTGGTATATATTGTATTTTTTTGTTGGTGATATTAACATGGACAAATTTACCTTTTTTTTATTTACAAATTCGCATCAACCCGAAGGTTATTAGCGAGAATTAGATTTACAATATTACATATATTATATATTAACAAAATTAATAGCTTTTTAGTAGTTTAACATATTTGTGAATGAACTATTTGCACCAAGTGCTTTCTCTAAGTTTATTGAGATACCATAAGTAATTCTTGCTGTGGAGAAAACTGGACAGTCTACAACATGTTTCACCGAGAGTTTAACGTTACACTGCTCACATTTTGGTTCGGATTCTTTGGTGATTAAGAACTTGTGCGTGGCACTGGTATGACCTAATCTTAGATGAGTTATTGTCACTTGATCCCTTCTTTTAGTGGGAAAACATCTCCATGGTTTAATGTTCGGTTTAATATTCCGAAGATTGGATACTGATAATTCCCACCGGTTTTGCAACTCACTTAGGATCCGCGATTTGATAACACTTGAAACATCACTAGCTATCACGTATTTCACAATAATATAGTCAGCTGAGTTGACGCCTTCACGCGCACACTTATCTGCTTCAAATTTATTTAATGATTGGTTTGTGAGCAGTCACTGTCTGTATCGGATACTAGGTCGTGTGGGATTTGCATCTGTAAATGTTTTAGAAGAATTTTTCTTAATTTGGTAATTCGTGTCTTTGTAGATCTGTCTTGAGTATAGGGGTATATTTTGCTTAACATATCGATGAGAGCTGTAAAGTTGTTTGTATAATTTTCAACGGTAGTAAGTGGATCAAGTGAATTCTTTATGTAGTCGAATAGGTCTTTTATCTGAACATAGCTTAAAGTAAATGGTGCTGACTGCTGGTTTATGAATGCTTCTAGATATTTACCTTTATTTTGTTTTTTCTTAGGATTAGATGGTATTTATGCTGGACTGGTAAACTTTGGTTTATTAGTGGTATCATTGGGAGGCGGAAAAGGACTTAAGGTATCGTCAATAGTTCTTTTTGAACTGTTCTGTGAAGATTCAATTTTCATATGTAAGGTAGTTGTTTCGCTCGCAGTTTGTTTTATATTTAGTTGATTTTCTGTAGTTGGGGCGCCTGTTTGACTAAAAGTAGATGTCGGTGTTTAGATTCAGGGCTACATGTTCAGATTTCTTCTGCTGTGGTTGGAGAAGTAGGATTTGGGTTTGGGTTGATAGGGTTTTTGCAGTTAGTTGCCGTATGCCCATATTGTTTACAGTTGTAACACGTTAGGTTGCTGCTTGATAAAAAGATTCTATATGAAGTATTATCGTAATTAATTAAAAACGATTCTGGAATTGTGAAATCTGTTGGGCTGATAAAGAATTGTCTTCTAAAGCTCATTATATGACTAAATTCGGGTAACGGTGCACCAATTTTTAAAAAGGACATTGTAGATAGAATAACAAGCCCCATGAATTCAAGTTCTTTAATTAATACATCATGTGGAATGAATGGGCAAACATTAGAGATAATGATTCTTTCGGAGGGAGTTATATACTATCGAGCTTGTATAATCTGGTTAATAACTTCAATGTTGCCGTTATTTTCATTCATGAATTTTTCTACGATATTTTCAGATGATAAATATAAACATATTCTACTGTTTGATAATCTAGAGCAGAATAGTATATTTTTTGGATAGATGATTTCTCCCAGGGGGAGGAGGTAATCTTATATTTTCGCATCTTCAATGGAATTAAAAATGATAGCTTGTCGTTTTGACGGAAATTTTTGTTGTGTTAGTGCGGTAGAGTAACTTCTTTGTGTAGAATTATCCATTTGAGAATTGCCTGGTAAATTTATTTCATTGACTTGCGACATATTCGTTGATGTTTAAACATTCCTAAAGACATACCTGTCTGCCGCCAGAAAAAAAACCGGCTGGAGATACAGGTCAATGGTAATTAAATGTTTTTGTTTATCGTCAAGCAAATATGGATATGAAAATTTTCAATGATGTTAAATACGTACTAATTATATATTTTCAAGGTGGCAACTGTGTTGCCTTCTAGTACAGGTATATCACACGTGTATAATAGGTATAGAAACGGACCCAACACACTGCCTTGTAAAACACCTGCTGTAATTTCTTTTAAGTCTGAAAAACAATCTTCTTGCTTAATTCTAAAATGACGTTCTTTTATATACGATTGTAAAAGTTTTGAGTACTGTTTATTAACAAAAAATATTTTAATTTATGAACCGTCATACCAGACTTTATCAAAAACCTCATCAAGGAAGACAGTTGAATATATTATTTTCTTGTCTCCTAAAGATCTTTCAATAATATTCGTGATTCTGTAAACCTGGTCGATTATTGAGTGCATATCTCTAAATCCGAATTGATGTGTCGGAATCAAATTTTTTACTTCAATAATTGGTTTTATTCTCTTGAGGAGCAGTTTCTCAAACAGCTTCGATATTACATAGATCAGAGATATCGTCTGTATGACGAAACCTCATGTGCTAGTTTTCCTGGTTTAGGAACCATAATGACTTTCGCCATCTTCCATATCATTGCTACATATTTTAATCTGTAACAAGAAAACACTAAAAATTTTGTTTTCAAACTTCCACAAAATTTATTTTAAATCTTATCGCTACAGCTGTTTCGGCTATCTATTTTTGGCTTGGGTTTACAAATTTATAGTCTCTAATGAAATAGGTTGAGGAGGGGAGAACTGTTTGTCTCAAGTTGGTCATTTAGAATTATATCTGTGTTTTTTATTTGTTGATTTTCATGGATTCTAACAAAGATAGCTTAAGGCCTTTATTTTGAATGTGAAAAATTTTAAATTTGCCATTAAAATAATGATTATGATCTAGAAGGTGAAGTGCGTATGTCGAATCTGTTTTTCTATTCTTGAAAGCCCTTTTATGTTCTGCTATTCGTTTATCAAAGTTTCTACCAGTTTGACCGATGTAAGTTTTTGGGCAGTCGCCACATTGAAGTTTGTACACACCACTATTTAAGTGTTTTTTATTTTGGCTCGTGTTATTTTTAATATATTTGCCTAGGTTGTTATTTGTTCGGAAAGCTGGTGTTATTCCTTTCTTTTTTATGTATTTGGCAATTTTTGTTGTTATTTTGCCTGTATATGTAATTGAGCAGAAGGTACTGGGTTTTTTTCTCTGGTGGTGGAAATACTAATTTCAGGGCTTTCTTGTGTAGTTTTTGATTTAACATTTATAATAAAATGAAATTGAAGAAATACATAAAAACATGATAAGACGCAGCGTCCACTCATTTTTTTTTTTTTTAACAAAGAATTTCCAGCATTGGACAAAATCCAAACATTAATTAGAGAAAACGAAGAGTTACCAATCATAAACAACAAGAAAATATAAGGACTGTTGAGAGAGATGGGATTTCGTTGGCAAAAGAATAGAAGAAAATCCGTTTTAATGGAAAAAGATTACATTGTATGTTAAAGACGAGATTATCTAAGAACTATTAAAAAGTTCCGAGAAGAAGGGAAACAATTTTTTATTTGGACGAGACTTAGCTAAATGAAGGTCATACTGTACCATATCTATGGGTTGATACAAATGTAAAAAGTTCCGTCAGGCATTCATCGAAGGTGTATCTAATGGAATAAGCAATATTCCCGTTGGAAAAGGACGCAGACTCATAATAACCCATATTGGAAACGAATACGGTTTTGTCAATGGTGGATTATTAAGTTTTGCCCTGTAGTCACCCTGTAGAACGAAAACAAGCAGCATTTTGCCGAAGCAATTTGAGCTCAAATGCTTTATTTTGATGTCAGCTATCACTCATTAGATAATTTCCAATTAATTAGGGGACACCCTGTATTTGTAAACATTAACAAAAATAGAACTAATCCGCTAACTAACTCTCCAATTGTTTAATTGGATAATACAGTTCTAACCAAATAAAACCCGATATAATTAAACCAATTAAATAACATATGCATTTTATTAAATAACGTAGTAAAAAAACGGAAATGAGTAAACCTAATTCCTCTCTGGTATACTCAAACAAAATCTGCAACGTCATTAAACTTTATCCAAATCCCCCCAGAGCGTTTTCATCAAAAATTCAAATGTATTTTATTGTAAAAAACGTAATTTAAAGAAGATGGTTCCAGAGAAGACAATCAAAGTATTTGTTTTCATGATTAAAGCCCAGGAAGGTTTTTTTATTGCGAAATAAAGCAAGAAATTGCCTTCCATTTGGTTATAGACGTTGGAGATTAAGTTAAAATTATTATAATTTTAGGGAATATTATATACATCGGCATAAGTCCTATTACTCGGAAATATTTATTTTCCAAAAAAAAAAAACGAATAAATTTTCAAACTGTAGTGGATCTTATTCGTTTGACTTATTAAGAAAATTTAAAATAAAGAATTAATTTTAATTTCCAAATAATGCGAAATAGAAAAACAAACCATAATATCATCACCTTCCAAAAACATTAAAGGAATTTCTAGGAGAATCTAATAGTATATTACATAACGAGAGTTGTAAGAAGCTTATTACACGCGAGTAAAAAGTTGGGCGCGAGCCGCGTAGCGGCCAGCGCAGTAATTTTACAAGCGTGTAATAAGCTTACAACTCAAGTTATGTACTATACTTTTTCTACGATTATTTTCGTTTATAAAAATAAAAATTAAATTACCACGATATTTACACTGACAGGTTAATAATTTTTAATCTGTCAAAATAACGTCTGTTAATTCGTTTCCATGGTAACTCGAACAACTGACTTACGAGGCTTATGTGATATTACACATTTTTATAAAACTGAAGCGTAATTTTTTTTATTACGTGCTAGTCATTACGTGTCAGTATCTGTTATGATGCATTTACTTAGCATCCAAATAGTAGGTAATATACAATTTACTAGTAAGAGAGTAGAAAATTAGTATATTACATAACGAGAGTTGTAAGAAGCTTATTACATGCGAGTAAAAAAGTTGCGCGCGAGCCGCGTAGCGGCGACCGCAGTAATTTTACAAGCATGTAATTAGCTTACAACTCAAGTTGCGTACTATACTTTTTCTACGATTATTTTCGTTTATAAAAATAAAAATTAAATTACCACTATATTTACACTGACAGGTTAATAATTTTTAATCTGTCAAAATAACGTCTGTTAATTCGTTTCCATGGTAACTCGAACAACTGACTTACGAGGCTTATGTGATATTACACATTTTTATAAAACTGAAGCGTAATTTTTTTTATTACGTGCTAGTCATTACGTGTCAGTATCTGTTATGATGCATTTACTTAGCATCCAAATAGTAGGTAATATACAATTTACTAGTAAGAGAGTAGAAAATTAGTATATTACATAACGGGAGTTGTAAGAAGCTTATTACATGCGAGTAAAAAAGTTGCGCGCGAGCCGCGTAGCGGCGACCGCAGTAATTTTACAAGCATGTAATAAGCTTACAACTCAAGTTGCGTACTATACTTTTTCTACGATTATTTTCGTTTATAAAAATAAAAATTAAATTACCACTATATTTACACTGACAGGTTAATAATTTTTAATCTGTCAAAATAGCGTCTGTTAATTCGTTTGCCATGGTAACTCGACCAACTGACTTACGAGGCTTATGTGATATTACACATTTTAATAAAACTGAAGCGTAATCTTTTTTTATTACGTGCTAGTCATTACGTGTCAGTATCTGTTATGATGCATTTACTTAGCATCCAAATAGTAGGTAATATACAATTTACTAGTAAGAGAGTAGAAAATAGTATATTACATAACGAGAGTTGTAAGAAGCTTATTACATGCGAGTAAAAAAGTTGCGCGCGAGCCGCGTAGCGGCGACCGCAGTAATTTTACAAGCATGTAATTAGCTTACAACTCAAGTTGCGTACTATACTTTTTCTACGATTATTTTCGTTTATAAAAATAAAAATTAAATTACCACTATATTTACACTGACAGGTTAATAATTTTTAATCTGTCAAAATAGCGTCTGTTAATTCGTTGCCATGGTAACTCGACCAACTGACTTACGAGGCTTATGTGATATTACACATTTTAATAAAACTGAAGCGTAATCTTTTTTATTACGTGCTAGTCATTACGTGTCAGTATCTGTTATGATGCATTTACTTAGCATCCAAATAGTAGGTAATATACAATTTACTAGTAAGAGAGTAGAAAATAGTATATTACATAACGAGAGTTGTAAGAAGCTTATTACATGCGAGTAAAAAAGTTGCGCGCGAGCCGCGTAGCGGCGACCGCAGTAATTTTACAAGCATGTAATTAGCTTACAACTCAAGTTGCGTACTATACTTTTTCTACGATTATTTTCGTTTATAAAAATAAAAATTAAATTACCACTATATTTACACTGACAGGTTAATAATTTTTAATCTGTCAAAATAGCGTCTGTTAATTCGTTGCCATGGTAACTCGACCAACTGACTTACGAGGCTTATGTGATATTACACATTTTAATAAAACTGAAGCGTAATTTTTTTTATTACGTGCTAGTCATTACGTGTCAGTATCTGTTATGATGCATTTACTTAGCATCCAAATAGTAGGTAATATACAATTTACTAGTAAGAGAGTAGAAAAATACTTATACGTAGCTGACTTGATAGAATTACGGCAGTTGTATATATTACCGATAGGAATGAGCTCAGTAATTTATTGATATAATGATGCTGCTGTGGTTTCTTTTAAGGTTTTGTAATTACGTTGAATACATATTTTATCACACATTATATCTTCCAAACACATCACTAACAAGTTTTAATATAATAACTAATGGAAGGAGGGCCACAGACGTACATGCATGCATGACATACATGCATGAACAGGCCTGCTTGTCATGCATGCATGCAGAGAGCAGAGCACACACACGTTCATGCATGTGCTCATCTTTCTTCTCAGTTCACCATGGATGGAAATAAGATGATTTGTTATTTCTCGCCTTTTTTTTTGTGGTTTTTAAAAAACAGATAAAAAGACAACAAAATAAATTTACACACATTTCTCTCCTTAAAGAATTTACAGATGAACCGGCTGATTATCAGAATTTTCTTCTCATGAATGAATCTGTGTACAATGAGTTACTTAAACTAGTATCTTAAACCTTGATTCAGAAGAAAAATACAGTTATCAGAGAAGCCATATCCCTACACGAAAGGTTGACAGCTACTTTAAGATATTTAGCAATCGGGCAATCATACGAAAGTCTTAAATTGTCTACAAGAATTTCACCACAAGCTCTTGGCCAAATTATTTTCGAGACATGTGTGGCCCTCTACAAAGTTTTACAGGAACACGTAAAGGTATGTAAATTATGGTGTTAAATAAAAAGCCAGAATTTATTTTATTTTTATTTTTTTACAATTAAAAAAAAAGAACCCTTAGGTCTTTTTAAGGTATGGAAAAAACACGTGGCAGTTTTTTTCTAGAGACTAATTATAAATTGTGAAGTGAAAAATTTGTATAATAATTTGCTGTTGAGCCTGATGTGCCTGTACTGTCTTTAGAAGTGTAACTGTGTGAAATTGGAGAGGGATATGGGGTGTAATACCGTGTATTTGGAGTGGGACATGGGTTGTTCTCTTGTAAATCATTCAAAGTTAAGTTTGGCGTACTAAGAGCACACATTTTCCATCTCAAATAAAATGTCGTTAATTCGTTTTCATATATGAGGTGCAGATGCTATCTTTAATTCCTCTCATTTTTACAGTGACTGTTTTACCTAACAGCTCGCATCAGTCGACTTGTACTTTAGGGGCTTTAAAGTGATTACTTACAGAGGTCAATATTTCTGTTGACAACTCATCATTTTCTTTTCTCTTTTTATTTGTCCCAGGTCGTTGGTTCCCGGTCGTAGATGTGAGTGGTGGATCTTGTTGTGCAATAGGTTGCGGTTGAATCTCCTCTGGAGGTGGGTGGTCAATGTTTTCCTGGAAATATAAAGTATAATTTTTTTTATTATTTAAAACTTCAGTTTTTTATGTTTAAATTTTTATGTTTCAGTTTCCCAATACTGAAGACAAATGGAAAGATATATCCACAAAATTTGAAAAGCCATATAATTTTTCACACTCCATCGGTGCCATGGATGGAAAGCATATGGACATTATTCCCCCAAGAGATTCTGGGTCTTACTATTATAACTAAAAGGGAAAGCATAGTATGGTTCTACTTGCCATTGTTGATAAAAATTATGGTTTCCTTCTAGTGGACTTTGGAACGAATGGTCGCGTATCTGACGGCGGTGTATTACAGAATACACGTTTTTATCATAAATTGATGAAAAAAATTACATATTTCTTAACCTGAAAATGTCACTGAAAATGTTCCATATGTATTTGTCGCTGATGATGCATTTCCTTTGACAGCCAATATTTTAAAGCCATTTAGACAGGCAAGGCTTGATTTGCTCGAGAAAAAGGTTTTCAACTATGGGATATCTCGAGCAAGACACATAGTTGAAAATGTGTTTGGTATTCTCTCTTCCCTATTTCGTATTTTCCATACGGCAATCAATTTGGCTACAGACAAAATTGAAAAAGTATTAATGGCTACTTGTACCCTGCATAATAATTTGATAGACAAACAAACTACTATAGATGCACCTGCTAATTGTTTATATCACGAAAGTCCTGAAAATGGAACTATTCTGTCTCTTGGCTGCGACAGTTCACAATCAAATATGAATCCACTAGAAACTCAAAATCGGGAAAACGTATTATCAGGATGCCAAAGAAGTCCGCAAACAATTCGTGGAGTATTTTATGAACGAAAGGAAAGTTTCGTGGCAAAATAAGCTTTTAAGCTAATTTACACACATTTCTCTCCTTAAAGAATTAACAGATGAACCGGCTGATTATCAGAATTTTCTTCTCATGAATGAATCTGTGTACAATGAGTTACTTAAACTAGTATCGCCCTTGATTCAGAAGAAAAATACAGTTATCAGAGAAGCCATATCCCCACACGAAAGGTTGACAGCTACTTTAAGATATTTAGCAACCGGGCAATCATACGAAAGTCTTAAATTTTCTACAAAAATTTCCCCACAAGCTTTTGGCCAAATTATTTCCGAGACATGTGTGGCCCTCTACAAAGTTCTACAGGAACACGTAAAGGTATGTAAATTATGGTGTTAAATAAAAAGTCAGAATTTATTTTATTTTTATTTTTTTACAATTAAAAAAAAAGAACCCTTAGGTCTTTTTAAGGCATGGAAAAAACGGTGTCAGTTTTTTTCTAGAGACTAATTATAAATTGTGAAGTGAAAAATTTGTATAATAATTTGCTGTTGAGCCTGATGTGCCTGTACTGTCTTTAGAAGTGTAACTGTGTGAAATTGGAGAGGGATATGGGGTGTAATACCGTGTATTTGGAGTGGGACATGGGTTGTTCTCTTGTAAATCATTCAAAGTTAAGTTTGGCGTACTAAGAGCACACATTTTCATCTCAAATAAAATGTCGTTAATTCGTTTTTCATATATGAGGTGCAGATGCCTATCTTTAATTCCTCTCATTTTTACAGTGACTGTTTTACCTAACAGCTCGCATCAGTCGACTTGTACTTTAGAGGCTTTAAAGTGATTACGTACAGAGGTCAATATTTCTGTTGACAACTCATTTTTTCTCTTTTTATTTGTCCCAGGTCGTTGATTCCCGGTCGTAGATGTTAGTGGTGGATCTTGTTGTGCCATATGTCGCGGTTGAATCTCCTCTGGAGGTGGGTGATCAAGGTTTTCCTGGAAATATAAAGTATAATTTTTGTTATAATTTAAAACTTCAGTTTTTTAAATTTTTATGTTTAAGTTTCCCAACACTGATGACAAATGGAAAGATATATCCAAAAAATTTATAAAGCGATAGAATTTTTCACACTCCATCGGTGCCATGGATGGAAAGCATATGGACATTATTCCCCCAAGAGATTCTGGGTCTTACTATTATAACTACAAGGGAAAGAATAGTATGGTTCTACTTGCCATTGTTGATGCAAATTATCGTTTCCTTCTAGTGGACTTTGGAACCAATGGTCACATATCTGACGGCGGTGTATTATAGAATACACGTTTCTATGATAAATTGATGGAAAAAAATTACATATTCCTTAACCTGACAATGTCACTGAAAATGTTAGAAATGTTCCATATGTATTTGTCGCTAATGATGTATTTCCTTTGACAGCCAATATTTTACAGACATTTAGACAGGCAAGCCTTGATTTGCGAGAGAAAAAGGTTTTTAACTATCGGATATCTCGAGCAAGACACATAGTTGAAAATGTGTTTGGTATTCTCGCTTCCCGATTTCGTATTTTCCATACGGCAATCAATTTGGCTACAGACAAAATTGAAAAAGTAGTAATGGCTGCTTGTTCCCTGCATAATTATTTAATAGACAAACAACCTACTATATATGCACCTGCTAATTGATTATATCACGAAAGTCCTGAAAATGGAAATATTCTGTCTCTTGGCTGCGACAGTTCACAATCAAATATGAATCCACTAAAAACTCAAAATCGGGAAAACGTATGTCAGGATGCCAAAGAAGTCCGCAAACAATTCATGGAGTATTTTATGAACGAAGGAAAAGTTTCGTGGCAAAATAAGCTCTCTCTCTCTTCAATCCTGACCCCCCAGGGGGAGTGTAGTGGTCGACGTGATGTCGTGTATTGTCCGTCTCCAGAGATCTCTGTCTCTGTCAGAGTCTCTGGTCATTTCTTTTAATCCATGCATAGGTCTTTGGAATATTCCTGTAATTTGATCTATCCATCTTGTTGGGGATCTTCCTCGTGATCTTCGTGGCAAAATAAGCACATAACTAGAAATAAAAGTAGTTCTATCAGAAGTCAAGTAAAGGCTGTACAATCCAAAAAAAAAAGAAAACATAGTTACATATATGAAATATTTTTTGTTCTAAACTAGTTGTCTAAACTAAAATGTTGCATGACACTTCTATACTTCTTCCTTCTTCTTCTTCTTAGCCTTCTGTCGTCCATGTTTGGACATAGGCCTCTCCCAACTCCTTCCATCGGTCTCTATCCTGAGCAACATATTTCCAATTTGTTAGTTAATGTCATCAACCCATCTTATCGGTGGTCTTCGTCTTGGTCGTTTACTTTCGTAAGGTCTCCAATGTTGTATTGTAGTATTCCAACGTTGGTCTTTCTGTCTAGCAGTGTGGCCCGCGAAGCTCCATTTAAGTCTTGCAATTTTTATTGTTATGTCCTCGACTTTTGTTTTCTTATCCAGTCTTATCCAGTCGTTTCCCTTTTTATCTGACAGTCGTATACCTAACATTGCCCTTTCCATTGTTTTTTCTGTTGTGGCTAGTTTATACATGTTTGCCTTGGTTAGAGTCCAGGTTTGACATCCATTATGTCATGATAGGAAGGATTCATTGGTTGAACACTTTGCTCCTCAAGTATTGGGGTATTTTGCGGTTCTTAAGTATCCAACTAAGTTTTTTAAATCATGCTCATGCTAGTCTCGCTCTTCTAGTAATTTCCGCACTTTGGTTCTCTTTGTCAAGTCTCAGGATTTGGCCTAGGTAGATATATTCCTGGATTTGTTCTATCTCACTGCCGTTTATAGTTTTATGTCTGGGATCTTTTGTGTTTGCCATTATTTTTGTTTTTTTTTTATATTCATTTTTAGGCCGACGTATTGGGAGGTGGCTGTTAGTTCCCACAACATAATTTGCAGTTCCTCGAATGTGCTCGCTATAACACTTCTATACAGTCTTTATTAATTTCTAAAAGACACTTTTGTAAAATATATCGTATATGTAGTCGTATATATTTTATGCTACCTAATTAAATAAACCTTATGTACCTAAGTAAATAAACATTGGCAAAATAATATTTAAATTATCTAATTGAATTAATAGAATTGTATTTTTGGTATTCTTACCTCATCATTGTCCCTTTCTGGAGATGAGATGTTGGAGACTGATGCTCTAGGAGTCTCATGGTCCCACAAAAAATCAAGAAGGTCATAATACCAAAGGCTGGGTGTGTACAAATCATCAGTTTTTTTTTCTTCTCTCTTCTGATATTGGAGCGCAAAGTGTTGATCTTTCTCAATATCGATTCCTTCTATATACCAGGTTCGATCTCTGACAACTTATTCACTAACGGTAGATAAGCTACATTTTTCAGGTCTCTATTTTGGTATTCAGGGTACTTTACTTTTCACAAACACGGACTATTTTTATAAATGTCAATAAACTCAGAAAGCACAATCTGTAGCGTTTTTTGTTGCCACATTTTTCAACTAGTTAAATAAACACCAAACACAACACCTTTCGCTGGCATGATTCCAGAATGACTGGACTGACGCATGTGACAGGCACTCACCGCACACGCCCAGGCATCATGCATGCTGGTTAAATGAATGTATTTTCATCAGGCAACAGGCAGCATGAAAGAGCCGATGCTAGGGATGGCGGTTTTTGACAAAACACCGGTTTTCGGTTTATACCGGTTTTTTTTGCTTACGGTTTAACCTGGCGGTTATAACTGGCCAAAAAAAGCCGGTTTTTCGGTTTTTTTAGTCCAATATATTACAAAGTTACATTAATTACAATGCACTTTAGTTTGCGATACTTCATTCGACTCGATATCAATATTATCAAAATTAGTACTATCGAAAGAACATCCATATAAATAAGACACAATTTTTAATAAAACCATTTTATTCTATTAATTATTATATTTATTTATTATTCTATTATTATTATATATTTATTGATTATTATTAAATATAATATTATACTACTGCTCAACAGAGAGCGCTGAAATAATTCAGGTTCTATTGTCATTGAATATATTATGAGAGTAGAATATAATATGCAATCATCGTATTCAATTATTGATGCAAATTTAATTTACCATTTAAAAATATAATCCTAATATCCAACAATTTTCCTCTCCTCCCAAACTCAAAAAATTCCTCAACCATTGCAATTTATAAAAAATTTCTCAGACTCTTTCAAATGGGATTTAAAAAAATAATATCAACATAAATATTTTACTTAAAAATAAATTAGATAATGCAATTCATCTTTTATTTTTACTACCATCAAAAAAAATTTATCATGTATTACTTTAAACACGTTTGTATATTTGTATAATAGGTACATTTTAACTCATTTATTACTTCCTGTCGTTTTAAAAACGTAGGGAAATCCTTGGAGATTCGTATTCGTAATCAGTAATTCGATATTCATAGTCAGAACATTATTTTTGGTAATCAGCAAACGCCATTCACCCACTTTCAATGTCAAGAGTCAAGTGTGAAAAATATATGATGTTTCTTATGTAAATATTATGATTTTAAATACCTTTTCAACGAAATATTATAATAAAACTTAATTGTTTCTGGCTGATTGATGAGTTTGCACTTTCAGTTTGCTTTGTATTTATAAAATAAAATAAAATTTGAATTATGGTTTTGTTTGAAATAATTACTTGAGAATAATAATTATGACTGGGATCCAAAATAATACCTAACCTAATCACCGTAAAAACCGGTTTTTACTTTAAAAATAAAAAACCGGTTATAACCGCGACCAAAAAACAACCGATAAAACCGGTTATTGCGAAGTAAAAAAACCGGTTTTCGGTTAAAACCGGTAGGTTTTTCCAATCCCTAGCCGATGCTTGTGGTCTTTTTCCACCACAGACGTACATGCATGCATGTACGTCTGTGGCCCGCCTTATATAAAGTAATAGTCATTTTTCCTCTTTTCTTATACTTTTTATTATGGCTTTTCTATCCTTTAGATTTTAGTAATGAAATATTATTTTTGCAGTACTTATCGAAACGATTAGTTATGTCCCCCAAAAGATAACTCTGTAGGACAGTTTTGATATATTATATCATATATTCATATTTACTTGTTGATTTATTGTAGGTCGACCACAAACCGGTCTTCACGCTAAGCTTCATTATTGTTATACTGGAAATGTAAATTATGCACCTTACCACAGCCACCTTTACTTCCAAGCCATGAAGTAAAAAAGGCAACACCGCATTCTATGACGTCGGTAGTCCGATAATCAGCTGTAAGGTCTACCAGAATATTAAACTAATTTGAATTTTAGGAAACTGATAATTACAGAAATATTTTAGGGAAATTAAATTAATAAAACCTTATATATACCTAGCAAATATATATAAAGTTTTATTATTATTTAGGTTATATTATCAATAAAATAATCACTAGAGTAAAATTTATTGCACATAAAATACAGTGTCAAACAGTTAATCTTACAATCAAATGCAGTCAAGAATCACTAGAAATTTTAAATATTTTAAGTACTTAAGCATATAAATAACACAAAACATTAACAGGACATTTAAAAAGATTATTAAAAATACAAAAGATATAAAATTTGTGATAAGTAAAAACTTAGTGTAACTATTATGATTAAAAAATTCATCCTAAGAAATCAGACACAATATAAATATGGTTCTAAATTAATCTAATTGAAAATTAAATATTTTACTATTTACTTATAACTTTTGTTGAATTTTCATACTTAGATATACAAAAGTAGCAATTTTAAATATTAATAGGTTTGTTGTCATATAGACCAAGTTAAAAGAGGTATACATGAAAAATGTGTTGAATGTAACATATCTACCATTTATAACTTGTATATCGATTTAAAATAGCCTATATTCTCAAAAGATTTTTGAATGTAATACTCAAATTTGTTATCACTTATCTAAAAAGCAAATCTAATCGAGTAAGTAAGTTCTCTAATTGTGACCATCTTGTTAATTTACTATATTGTAAAATCCATTTCAAATCATTACCACTTAATCTATTCTTACCTACATTGACGATTACAGGATTACACTAAAATTACTGCTATTACACTAATATTATCACACTTGTGTCCCAACTGATTAATGTTTAATACATAGAAATATACACAATCACTTGTAATTTTACTTGTCCAGTTTTTCAATGGGATATTATTGTCTAAGTCTAATTGACATAATTATGTTATCTCTTGTTCCCTCTTCTTATGCACAAAGTTTCTTCTGTCTTCGGGATTCCTTCTTTCTTTAGTACGATGAACAGTTACATAAATATGATGATTGATGGTACTTCAGGAAATATATTAGGAACTGCATTGCCTTTTAATTTGGGAAATATTAACTTTTCAATGTGTACATTTCCATCTTTATCTTCTCATTGTTCAGTCCGCTGAATACCATCTTCATGAAAAAGTTTGGCACATACTATGGAAGATTTGGTAATTGTACAGCCTTCTCTATGAATAGAGATTGGTTTTGCAACCAGGTACACAACAATGCCAGAGCATCTGTAACAAAAAACAAAAGTATTATTATTGTTGTTTTTAGTTTACATATTTTGTAACAAGAAGCAAAAGTATTATTATTTTCAGTTTGTTTTGTAGGTTATATTTATACTTGCCTGTCGTTAAGAATCTTCTAGAAGTTCTAAATTTAATGAAATTTCACTTATATTAATATTTTCTAATTGATTTAAACACAATTTACAAATAAAACATTCGAATAAATTTAAAAAACAATAAATTCAACAAACTTTACAAGCCTTTCTATATGAAATGTTAAACCAAAACAAACCCACAGTCGGACTCAGTCGGACTACCACGCGTTGTTGCCAAATTTCTACTTCATGGCTTGGAAGTAAAGGTGGCTGTGACCTTACCGATAGAAGTTCGTGTTATATTAGTAGAGAGCCGCGCAATTCGTTGATTGGACAAAACATATTATTTTAGGGCCACTAATAATTCTCGATCAAACTGAGAAATTCGATTTCCTACTATTTTAAATGTTGTTTGAATAAGAGAGTATTCTCAATTCAAGACGATTCAAGCAAACAAGCTTTTGTTTAGGGTAATAAAAAATTATCTTGAAACATGATCATTCTGCATTCAAACAGGTAAAAATTGAAAACAAAACTAACAATCACAAGTGTATATAAAGGCCATCTTATTTTATACCCTGAGGAAAAAACTGAACAATTCAACATTATTGTTAACTTGTAAATATTTTTTATTTTACAGTGTTTAAATATTTCTAATATGCATTTCTTCGTTATAGTTCGATAGTTCGTTTAAATAAATGATGTCCACTTTATTACAATATTCTGCATTTCATTGTATTTTAATGAGTTAATTATATCCAAATGTTTCTTAATTCGATTGCAACGATACATCGAAAAAAAAAACAACACATGCGGAAAGAATGAGACCGATAGTGCTGGCTCAGGTTAAACACAGACAGGGCGGTTTGCGCCGCGTCTGCGCCTCGTCGGCTGCCTCGCGGCTCAAAATACATGAGCCCGTTTAACAGCGGCAGTAGTTTTGCCATTGTATTCGGTGTTGTCAAATTTAGTCGAGTTTTGAACGTATAATGGTATATAAGATGTCTCTAGAATCATCTAGTGAAAGTGACGACGATTTGTTTTTCCTAATAAGTGCAAGTTTACTTCATATTAGATCAAAGAAGAAGAAGAAGAAACGCAGGTATTGGATACATTCCATAGTAAATGAACAAAAAAATAAAGGAATGTTTTACACGTTAGTAAAAGAAATTAAAGATGACCCAGAAAAGTTTTTTAATGTTATCCGAATGTCTAAGCAATCTTTACAAGAGCTATTAGAAATTATTAAAGAGCCATGTTCAAGAAATTACACCCATATGAGAGAAAGCATATCACCAGAAGAAAAACTAATAGTAACACTAAGGTAAGTTAAGTACGTAGTTGTCACATACTTTTTAAGTATCTTAAAAATATATTTGTAATTTTTACTCGTTGACTGCGCATGTTTTGTGATTTATATTATGTATGCATTATTGATGTATTTTTATTTAGTTTTTAACAATGTAATCTCACGTTTGTTGTATTTTTTTAAATAGAAAAAAATTATAGGAAAAATGCATTTTCTAAAATAAATTCTTCGTATAGTTTTTTAATGTATTGTATTTAATTGATAGCGGAGTGCCTACAGTAACATATATTTCAATCTAACTTATACAGATGCTATTCAATATTTACTTATTTTTTCTTTAAGTAATTGGTTATGTTTTATAAAGTTTCATCCTAAGCATTCATACATATTATTTTGGGAATGTTTCTGTCTTGAAATGTAGGTACATTATGTTTAAGTTTTAATTTCTTCATTGTGGTAGTTTTATGGTTAAGAAGACTACAATGGTCAGCGGATGAAAATTTTCTGAATAATTTACATTTTATTGTTACACGGTTTGAATGAAATGATTTGGATAAGAGACTTTAGTTTTACCTACCTGTAATCCTTTTAACAATTACTAATATTCAAATTAACATTTTTCAATATCTTCTTAATTGCCCAGGGTCCTAATTTAAATCCCTCAATTCGTTATCAGGCATACAATCTACCCAAGCTGTTTGACCTGTCTTTACTTTCTAAATTCCAGTAAACTGCACAGGTAATAAAATTAATTGAAAATAACCTTTCTATCATGGTTATGAATCAGCAAAACTTTACAAAAATGTTCTTTTGATACAATCAAAATTAAACTTTATATTAATTTATTTGTTTTGAATAATTTTAAAATTGAATAAATTTTGAGTAATTTTTAAAAATGAATTAAAATATATATATTATGTTTAATATAACCCTTTATTTAATAAGTATTTCATTTCCAAATCAATATATTCAAAAAATATTGGTTAGTATATAATATTTAAGCATTAAAGATAATATAATTTTTTTAAATGAAAATTTAAAAAAATTTAAAACTAAAATAAACTGTATTCATGAGTAATATCCCAAACTGCTGGCTGTGTGTGGATTTCTGTAATTAATTTATCGATATCTATAGCTTTCATAATATATACAAAATTTGGCAAACACTCACAAAAGCAATCAAATAAAACCGATGCAAAACAGTCACCAGTCAGTGTTGAAGCACGAAATCTATTACTGATGTGCCGCCAGAAGTCATAAAACTGTCGACGACACATGGTACTCACCATAGGCCGCACGGCGGCCGACGCGGCGAGTTGACGAACGACGGCTCGTCTGTGTTGCACAACATAGGTACCATAGACGAGAGACCGACGCGGCGCACGCCGCCCTATCTGAGTTGAACCTTACCAAGAAGGTAGCGGAAGATAGCAAACATAACGTCTTCTTTTTTATGTACCATGTCCTTTCAGAACGTTGATAACCATCATAGCTATCTTAATTTTATTTACTACCAACGTGACAGTTGGAAACTTAAAAAAAGAATATAGTTTTATCTATTTGGGAGTCAACATCACAAAAGAACCACATTGACAATGCAGAGCTTAGCATATAACTGATGGCTTTTCTCAGGTTATATTTCGAATGCTGAGTCTCAACTGAAAATTCAGATTTGGGATATTACAACGTCGTTAAAGATGGGACATTAAAAGCTGCTTGTCAAGCTTCGCAATGTAGTTACTTCGAGATGTTGGAACTGTGCCATCTAATTTCCAGAGTTCATCAGTATTTAAATGTTAAGCTTTCTTTACCCCAGCAAGGAACAAAAGTCTGATAAATGCTTGATTTCCTCGTAGTCAACAGAAGCACAATGCCTAGGGCTAGTATAAAACACTCTTATGATATCCAGTTTTTAATTTGTATATTTACAATATTATTCATCATAGCATAAGAGAAAAATAATTTCCAGCATTCTAATATGGTTTTGGCACCTTTTGCTTCAGCTTTTACCCCAGGTAAGTTCGTAAAAATATTACAAGCTTTGGTATTCCCTTTGGGAGTGAATTTCTTATGTTTCAACCACGTTGTTTTATCTTTGCCATAAAATCTTGCATAACTATCATCTTGGCCACTTCCTTCCATGGCATCTTCAGGATTATTGTATATATCTTGTGTGGACTGCTCAGAATCTGTTTTGTGGATACTGTAATGAGAACGAATATCACTTAAGTCCTTATCAGAATCTAGTGATTCTACATCGCTGTCTATCTTTCATACCATTTTGGTAACTAGTTTTCCATTTTCTTGTCCATATTTACCTGCAATAAAACAAAATAGCGCTTATAATAATGGATGTTTGGCAATCTATGAGTATTTTACTAAAAATCTCACCTTTTATGGTAATATTATAAATTTTCTTAAGTGATCTCTTTAAAAATCAACACAGGCCAACCCTCACGTAGTTAGATTTTTTCTAATGCTCCGACGAACGCGATCGCTCGTGTGTTAGATTTGAACTAAAAACAACAACTGCTGTCGGTTATAAGATAATAGGTACTCCCACCATTATTTAACATAGTCTTGTTAGTTAGTCTATAACTAATTTAACGAGTCTTCATAGGAGTATTCCTGGTTGCAGAACCCAAAATGAGCAATATTTCGAAAATTATGGCGAAATGTTCAAAAATGTTAGATTTTTTCCAAGGGTGCGAGTGATGGAGGGTTAATTATTTTTATAATAAATACTAATATCTACGTACCTACCTTGCAATAGATACAACTTCTATTAATCTAAAAAGGTAAGCATCTTGTACATTTTTGTCAGCCAAGTTGTTAAATTTGTTAAGAATTCTTGCTTATTCCTCGATTGAGATTTTACTTGTACATAGATTTTTACAATCACATTCATAACCCTGTCTTGTAGGGATATTTTCCCGGCTTTAGAAGTGTAATCCAATCCTTTATTGAAGTTACATTTCCTCTAATTACTTTTCCAGTAACGGTTGTTAATCGTTTCCTTCCTTGTTTTATTCTCCTCAAATTCAGTATCGGTGTTACTATAATTTGGATCCAAATCATCGCTCATTACCTAGATCTATTACAAGAAATTCTTAAAATGATGGAATACAAAGACTTTATTCAGACTTTACTTAAAATGACAACTGTGTAAAAATTGGATATAACGAGTTTTCATTCTCAATTATCGAAATGCATATACGCTCTCGCCATCTATTGGCAAAATTATTTACCGGATAAGTTCAGTTCTCACAATAATATGTGTATTAGGTTTATATGAATCAAATTACGTCAAAAACCAATTTTTAATAAAAAGTGGTTTTTACCGACTTATCATTCTGGGGTACAGATTTATTGTTAGTTTTAATTATTATTATGTCGTTTTAGAGATTCGTTACAGTCTCTATACCTTATTTCATTAAGCGATGCAGGGCATATAAACAACGATAAATTTAACAGATACTTGTTAAAGATGTTCCAAATGAGTCTACTCGTTCCGATAAGTAACAGTATAATTATGACTCATATTTTCTCAAATATTCGTGTTTATTGCATAGTAAATAAATTAATGTTATCACTGAATACATAGTAAGTGAAAAAATAATCCGATTTATTAAATTAATGAATATTTAATGCATAAATGTAACTAACAGTTCTTCAAAAATATTTAAAAACTAACCGAATTGTCCATCTTTATTTCGTCTGCCGACGTTGTCTGCAGCTCATACCGGTTCGGACACGATTTAATGTTTACATCTTACTGCATCGCTTAACCCGGCACCTGCCACGTGGGGTACTACCAGCACCCCATAACACATTTTCACCAAATATTTCGTATTTCAAGTTTTGCAACACTGCTGCGCGTCATAGTAGCTTTCTATAATATTGTACAGCATAGATCTATTTGAGTTTGAAGTGGTTATTTAGTGGCATTCTGACCTTGTAGCTATAAAGTCGACTGGAGTGTCATCAGATCCCCATCTGGCAGTTTAAGTTTTAAATTTTTTTTTGTGTTTTTGATAAACAGGTTGGTATATTTACAGTTTTTATTGCAATAACTGATTTAAATTATTATATAGGCTGTATACTAAATAAATATTATTTTTTTTAGATATTTTACTTCACGCCCAATTTATTATGGCTTGGTACGAACAGGAACAAAACCGCTTGAGAGCTCTTCTAGAAGAGATGGAACAAGATGATATAGCAGAGATTGAGGATTCATCTGATTCTGAAGTAGATGCTACCCAGTTTAGCGACCACAATTCGGATTCAGAAATGTCAGCAGCTTCGGACGGCGAAGAATCTGTTTTAGATGCAAATACTGTTGTAGGTAAGGATGGGACTACAAAATGGAGAACTACAAGGGGGAATAGAAATGTTCGTACAAGATCGCAGAACCTTGTTGTTCATTTACCTGGTGTAAAACAGTGTGCAAAAAATTGTAAGACAATTTTGGAATGTTGGAACTTGCTCATAGATGAAAATATTCTTGAAATAATATTAAATTCTACAAACAAAAAACTTCAACAACAAACCGGTGATAAAAAAAAGCATAGTTATGAAACATGCATGGCTGAACTGAAGGCGCTGTTTGGTTTACTATATATTGCTGGGTCTATTCGTTCTAGACGTCAGAACATGGAGGATTTATGGTCAGAAGGTAGAGTGGGCATAGGCATTTTTAGAACAACAATGAGTCTCCATAGGTACTTCATGCTAATAAAATGCCTTCGATTTGACGACATAGACACACGCAGTGAAAGACGTAAAATTGACAAACTTGCTCCAATCCGTGATGTTTTTACAATTTTTCAAAATAACTGTGTAAACGTATATTCCATATCTGAATACTGCACTATTGATGAACAGCTGGTTTCTTTTAGAGGACGATGTTCATTTCGGCAATATATACCGAGTAAGCCAGCTAAGTATGGCATAAAAATATTTAGTATTGCCGATGCCAAAACATGGTATTCATTGACATTTGAAATATACGTAGGCCAACAACCTGAAGGACCTTATGCGGTATCAAACAGTGCAAATAACATAGTTATGCGGCTATCTAAGCCAATTTGGAATTCTGGTCGCAACATTACTGGAGATAATTGGTTCACAAGTGTTCCACTTGCCGTAGAATTGCTACAAAAGAAATTGACGTATGTCGGAACTATGCGTAAAAATAAAAGGGAGATACCTAAACAGTTTGTGGAAATTAAAAGAAGACCACTCAAAAGTTCAGAATTTGCATTTACCGACAATATGACAATTTTATCTTATATACCTAAGAGAAATAAAAATGTAATGATGTTATCGTCAATGCATTTAGAAGACGATTCTATTGATGAGAGCACAGGAGATAAGAATCTTCCAAATATAATTACATTTTACAACCAAACCAAGTCCGGCGTGGACAAGGTGGATGAGCTATGCGGTTCATATTCCACTGCCAGAACATGTCGAAGATGGCCATGTGTTGTATTTTTTAGAATGCTCGACATAGCTGGCATCAATAGCCACGTTATCCACACTGCGAATAATATTAACAACAAAACAATTGAACGGAGGATTTACCTGCAGGACTTAGGGTTCGATCTTGTGAAAGATTGGTTGAAAGTCAGATCAGCTAACTCACACATTCCGCGTACAATACGTGAGAAGGCAATAAAATATATTGGAGGCTCTACTGAATCAAACGAAACAACAGAACCGCCCAGAAAAAAGGCAAGGTGCTCTATTTGTCCAAGGAAAGATGACAAAAAAACAAACTTTTTCTGCGAAAAATGTTACCAACAGATGTGCCTAAATCACATGAAACATATTTGTGAAAAGTGTTTTAACCAAAAGGAAGAAGAACAAGAATCCGATGATAGCTGCTAATGAGTTTTACTTAATTTGTTTATAATAACTTTTTAGTTTTATTTTTTAACTTTTATAATATTAGTAGGTGTTAATAAAACATGTTTTTTTTATATTTTTGTATTACTCAGCCTATTATTTTGTTTATAAACACGTAGATCACAGAAAAGTTTTAAGGGGTACTATGAGCACCCCACGTGGCAGTTGACGTTTTGCAAAGCCACGTGGCAGGTGCCGGGTTAACGAAATAAGGTATAGTAATCCCTGGGTATTTCGATTGTTTTTATCATCTTTTGTAGCTATCATTTGCTACATCAAACTAATCTAAACTACGAATCAAACTTGTATCAGATCTATTCTCTATTCAAAATAAGTAATTATTTTTTTTTATTGTTTCAGGTAATGCTTCTAACTAAAGACACATATTTGCCTATAAAGAAGTGGTAATATACAGAAAGTAAGGTATTTATTTAATTACTAATAAAATATTTAAACAACATCTAGCAAAGCAACTAAAACATTTGCCAAACAATTTATTTTTAGGTAACCATTGTGATTCCAGAAACACAAAAAATGTATTTTTCTGGGATTCACTTTATAAATTACTGCATTAAGGTAAACATCAATATTAGAGTTTGGGAGTGAGTGAAGTAGAATTGCTTGTTTTTTGTTTTTAAATTTATTTGTAGGTTAATTAAGAGCTGTAGAATATAATTTTTATGATTCCGCTGCTCAATCTATTTCCATTCTTGGGCTAAGTAACCTGACTACGGCTCTGATGCTTATAATGAATCATTACCGAAAGGACTGGTAATTAACCTCAGACCAAATCGGCGAAATAGTTGTTTACCCTTGATTTTTTATAGATAAAATGAGAAAATAAAACTTACAGTTTTTAGTCCAGAAGAAGTTTAGTACACTTTTAAACTGCAGCTTTATTTAAATTTTAGACAGACCATTCACGTTCCGACTTTTAGTCCGACTAGTGGTCCAACTTCTGCAGTTGGATCTGAAATCGGACCGTGAGAAATCGGACGAAGTCGGAGCGTGAATGGTGAAGTTGGAAGTCGGATCACAGGTCGGATCGAAAATTTCCTCAGTCAGTTAACGTTCGGCACCTGTTACGTATGAGATTTCTATGAAATACTTTATGCAAAGATCTCTAGTTCGCAAATATTTAATAGAAAATAAACTTTCAATTGTGCGAAAATTACCTTTTTGTTAAGGCTAATCATTTTTGTGTCTGTAGATCTATTTCGGACATTCCCATACAGGTACAATTTCCAACACTCCGGATTGGCTACGAAAGAATTATCAACAAACAACGAAAATTAAGTCATAGTTGTACTGAAAATAGATGTAACTTGTAATGTATACCTCTTTAGGACTGTTGGACATAACATAAACTACTTACTTACTACACTACCTACTTACCATAGGTTTTATTTATTTATTAAGCTTTATAAGGATATATAAATTAACATTATTTCAGTTCATATGTAGTCAATAGCCTAAGTCTGTCGTCATGTGTAGTTGTCATGTCACCGCTGTCACTTGTGGTTCCTTTTGCCAAGTGCAACGTTGCCAAGTATATCCGTACATGAAAACCATACATAACATAACTGTTTCCTTATATTATTCTGAAATTATTTTCTTGTGGCATCTTATCTAAATTTACCATTTCATTTAGAAATAAGCGTGAATATTAGAAATTAAATTTATTTGACGTTGAACTGAAGTTGGACCGCTAGTTGGATAGCAAGTCGGAGCATGAGTGGAGACGAATATTCAACTAGTAGTCCACTAAGTGGTACCGCAAGTTGGAATGTGAATGACCTGCATTAGATATAAATATAAATAAAATTCTACATTTGAAACAAAAAGATCCTTATTTTGTCCAAACTAACAAGTTAATATTAAATATCAATTATTATCACTAATTGCTGATATGTTTACTGTTTGGAGGTTTGAACGAAAATCTGTTATATTTGATTGATATTTATAAGATTTAAAAAATATATATTTTAGTGATAATATACGATAATATTTATGAAATTAAAAAAACTGCATATTAATGTTCCCTGCACAAGTAGAGAAACCGCCCTGCTTTAATTAAAATATTTTTATTTCAAGTAATTTTTCGGGTTTTGTTTTAAACTTTCCTAATTGAGAAGTTGTGCATTGGCTTTAAAGGATTTGAATTTTAGTTTATTTTTAATTGTTTTAGCCACTCAATTAAAAATTAATGCTATTTTGCTTACTCAGAATTCAGTTTTACATGCTGAATTCCACTTTTACTCCAATTCTGAATTCTGAATTTTTATTTTGCTACAAATGATTAAGGTCCGTTTAAATTATTCTTATTTCATTTAATATTTAACAAGGTAGTCAGATGACATCAAGCGCATTCAGACCAACTGGATTTAGGGTGCTCAAGATAGAATCCATTTGAATTATTTACGGGAGGCCTATGTGTAGCAGTGGACTCAAAACAGCTGATGATGATGACGACGATTTCATTTGTGTAAAAAATTTAAGTGGTTATAATGACATTATTAGTCTTGTTAGGTAGTGAAATGATTCCAAACTACTTAGAGTTGAAAAATATTTTGAATATTTGGACAATTTATGTTTAATAATGATTGAGAAAACAGAAAATATAACAGATCCGGTTTTTCGGATCTGTTTTAAAGACTTTTTAATGGCACATTCTGAGAAAATAGTTTTTGTCCTATGGTAAAATACAAAAAGGGAGTAAACAAGAGAGCAGGAAAAGAAACCTAATTTACACAGAAAAATTTTTAAAACTGATTTTTAAATATTAGAATTCATAACTGATAATTCGCAATATTAATCAAAAAAGTACCTTTGGAAATCAGCGGCAGTAGTTTCTTGATTATTATTAGCTTCTCAGGTAATAATGATCATGAAAGTGGGTTAAACTCCTCTCTAAATTAATTACCTCATTTAAAATCCACAACCGGCCTACATCAGAAACTTTTATCGGCAAAGATCTCGGATTTTGGTTTCACCGAGTTGCTAGTTACTTAAGAAGTTGAAGTTTCGAGGCTTGTACTTTGAAAATAATTAAATTCTAATCTTTTTCGGAATTGAAGCGCCCGTTACACAGGGCGAGACAATGTTTAACTTCGGTTATCGTGGCTTATAAAATTGCTAATCTTTCCAGACTTCCGAAATTGATATTTGAGATTGTTATTATACTAAATTGGCTTCTAAACTTTACCAGAATCGCCCGATTTTAATATTTTGATCAAACTTAGCGATATTAGGCAACGGCAGTTATGAATTATGGATTTGTATATATCTTAAGCAAATGAGGTATGGGGGTAGGAGCTTACAGGAAGACATTTACTGTTTATTATATAGAGTGGAACAGCCAAATGGAATAAATTCCATAATAAAACTAATGCAAGTATATTCAAATTTTAGGGTTAGAATAAAATTAAAAGTAGCGTCTGATCCAGAGTGGACGGCTACAAACAGCGTCTGACCCAGAATGGGCGGCTGATAACTCACTCACCAACCCGCCTGGGCTTGGCTTAACTGCCATTACCCCCCCCCCCACTTTTATCATGGCGAATAATAAAACAAAAGGAAATGATCCCTTGGTGGGTAAGAAAATTTCTGAATCCCACACCTCAAAGGTTTGCCTCACTGCCTCACAGTATCTGAGGGAGGCAATAATTTGCTTTTGATTCTTCTTCTTTCAGTGCCTATTGGTTCCGAATATTGGCAATCATTCTGGCTATAATTATTTTATTGACTGATGCTTTAAATAGATTCGTTGTTGTTGTGGAGAACCATTTCCTCAGGTTCTTCAACCATGATATTCTCCTTCTCCCAATTCCTCGCTTTCCGAATACTTTACCCTGTAGGATTACCTTTAGTAATCTGTATTTAGTGCTGTTTCTCATTATATGTCCGAGATATTCCAACTTTCTCGTTTTAATGGTATACATCACCTCTCTTTCTTTGCCCACTCTTCGTAATACGGTCTCGTTGGTTATCTTGTCTGTCCATGATATCCTTAGAATTCGCCTGTATAGCCACATCTCGAAGGCTTCAAGTTTTTTCTCCATTGCTTCAGTTAGTATCCAGGATTCAACTCCGTAATACAATATTGAGAAGATATAACATCGTAGGAGCCTTACTTTTATCTTCAGATTAAAATTGTGGCTTTTAAAGAGTTTGGCCTTGTTATTGAATGCACTCCTAGCCTTCTCTATTCTACATTTTATTTCCTGTGAGTGATCCCATTGCTTTTGATTGATAAAACAAAACCCACTAAGACTAGCACAACATAAATAAAAAAAAATCCATCTACCTGTCAATAGGGACATACAATATTAGATCAACTCCAATACTCTTTGCCAATACTCCAATAAAGACTTAAATCTGCACATAATTTAAACAAAGTTTTTAGGTTCTTTAAAAACAGTTAAATGTAGGTAATAATAAATATATAAGTAAGTAAACCGTTTTTTAAATCATCACTAACTTGACTTATCGATTTTTGTGCCAAATTTTATACTATTTTATACTAAATTATTATTTTTTTTAAATATGTATTTAAAACCGTAAAGTAAATATATAGTTTTATTAAAAACCATCTTAAAATATATTTTTATATTTTCTTTCTTTATTAAAAAATTTGAAATATTCAGAAATCGCGATGGTCATAACCCAATGACTTGAATTTAAAATACACGTAAACGAAATGGAAGGAACCACGTGGGATTTTCTGGAGCAATCATCTCATCTCCCGCTACTACCCCAGACGTGTTAACCTCTGCTCGTATATATCGATCTCCTTTGGACTTTGTTTTACAGGAACGGCATTTTTGGAAAAGATCCAGTATGTATGTACAGAAAACAAATTCTGGTACAGGAGAATAGCAAATTATCAAAAACAACCAAAATTTAAGAATATTTTTGTCAATCTCTTAATGGTTTTACATCATTTCTATTTATCATATTTTTGTTTATTTCTTTGTCTGTTACTCTTTGTAAATTATTCGTTTATTTTATTTGTGAAGGCTTTCGATCTTCTTTGTTGCGTTTTTATTGTTTTCGCCCATTTTATAATATTAAAAAAATGGTTTCTGGGGTTAAAAAAATTAAAAAATTGGGTATCTTATCTCAACATCTCAACAACTTATGAAACTCAACATAACGAAACATTTATTTATTAAAAGTACAGTTAGTTAAAGTACAATTATTAAAATTTAAGTTAACATTAGATTCGTTGCTGTTCTCTACTATAGAAGATCTATTACCACGCATAATATTTATAATCTTGTTGTAGTGTTCTTGATCGAGATTCAAGTATGGTTTTATAGAAACGTGACATTTTGAAATTTATTTGGATGAAGTTGTCAAACTCGATCGTGTTGTCATAAGGCTTGAACATTACACTGAATGCAATTATCAGTCTAATGTTGACATGATTGGGTGAAATTGTTCTACATGAAACAAAATGACGAAATTTGAATGGTTGTTAGAACAGTCGAAAAATTATCACCACATTTTTTTATTGAAAAAATTGAGAAAATATTTTTGTACATGCAACCTAAGATTTTAAATCATGGTTATATTGTTATATTTATATCTTTTGTCAGATTTATATTTTTTTAAAAATTTTCTGTTAAAAAATTTAATGATTAAAAAAAAACTAAAATTTGATTATTAACCAAAAGTTTTGTTACCAAAATTTTTGTTGAAGATGCAGAATAAAAAAAAAATACAAAATAAATAAAAAAATAACTAACAAATTTTGTTTTAATAGCATAATTAACAATTTGCTGCACATTTAGAACATAAATATACACACAAAGACAAAGAAAAATGTCACATTTCACACATTTTTTTTGACACTTTCTGTCCTTTCTTCAGGGATACACTCCACATCTTAATGTTGTTTCTTATTGAGAGGACCTTTACGCTATCATTGCTTTTTAGCTT
Source organism: Diabrotica balteata (assembly GCA_918026665.1). Classification (NCBI taxonomy): domain Eukaryota; kingdom Metazoa; phylum Arthropoda; class Insecta; order Coleoptera; family Chrysomelidae; genus Diabrotica; species Diabrotica balteata. The sequence continues at coordinate 29,067,815 of OU898276.1, read as the reverse complement.
TGTTCTTATATCTGATGCTACTCTTTGATTGCTACTTTGTTTTTTAATATATGGTTTAATTATGTAGTACTACAAGTTGGAAAATATTTGCACACCCACACAATTTTTACATCTAAACTTATTCATTGTCATAAAACTGTCACCTTCATAAAACATATACTCAATAAATAACACACATTTCAAAAATATATCTCTCGAATAAGTATAAACAGCTTTTAATAACACAATGGTATATTACATCACTTTCATTTAACAAACAATCACACACATATCTCTTCTTCATTGGATCAAATCTATCTCCTCAAGAACTTCCCGTTTACTGTCAAAGAAATGCAATAATAGAATTAAGTTCTCCATTCAACAATACATAGTAGTTTCAACCATGTTCTACCATCCATCAATTAATAGAGTATCGGCATGTAAGTAATGTTTATTTTATTTATTTGCTCATTTATTAATTTATTACAATCGAAGAGACTATTTTATAACAATTTGTGGGCCTTACCTTGTCTGTTTATACTTTTAAAACTTTTATACTTTTTATTCAACTTACTCATTTAAATAAAACCACAGACATGTAATATTGGCATAATTATTGTAATTTACAACATCTACTTTGTTTATCGTTATTAGACAACACCCTAATATGGGTTTTTATTATTTCAGCATTTGTATAACTTTGTATCGAGACCTGAGGATGCTTTGCATATTGTAGAAAGCGAAACCGGTCGTCTGATAGTTAAATTAAATTGATTGTGAGTAAGTCTTATTTATTATTTCTTTACCTATTTGAAATGGACTCACACAAGCAACACATTCATGATTTATTTATTTCTATTTTTTATATGGGAAAAAACATTTGTTTTGTATTTTAAATTAAGTATTATCGAACAAACAGTGTACATGGAGTTCTGTTGTATGCAAATAAAATTTTTATTATACATTCTTCAATAAAAAAAACATAAATATAAAATAAGTACATCATCATTCAATCTTCGCATGTTCACTGCTGCATATAGATCTCCCTCATAATTTTCCATCTGTTTCGATCTTGTGCCTCTTGCATCCCATTCCTAGGGCGAAGTTTTAGATTGTCAGTCCAACGTGTCAGCTTTATCCATCTGTTATCTTTTATTCGAGCCAAGTGACTTGCCCAGTTCCACTTCAATTTTGCTATTCTCTCTAAAGCATCAACCACTCCTGATCTTTGTTGTAGCTGGCGGTTTTTGATCTTGTCCCGTATTGAAACGCTCAAGATAGCACACTCCATCGCTTTTTGAGCCACACGCACTTTGAGCCAAAACACACTGATTAAGGAACTTCCTTATATTTTTTCAACCGTCGACCGTCGATCTTGTGCCTCTATGACAACATTTAAGTTGGCGGCAGTTCAACGTATCCGCTTTTTACATCTCTTATCTGTCAGTTGAGCGACGTGATTCGACCAGTTATACTTCCAAGTAGCTATTCTCTCTACAGCATCAGCTACTCCTAATCTTTGTCGTAGCTGGCGGTTTGAGATAACATAGTATGCTTCATGGCCCTTTGAGCCATACGTACTTTGAGCCAAAATAGACTGAAAAATGGTTTTTGTTTTAAGGCATATTGGTCTATCGGACAATTTGAAACTGATGTGGTTTAACTTTTCGAAGGCTGCTTAAGTTAGTCCTGTACGACATAAAAGCTCAACGGTTTGGCTATCTTTTCTTATACGAATCTCCTGACCAAGTTATTTATAGGATATTACATGATCTATTGATCGTATTTCTACGCATATATCCTCGCTGACTACAAGATTTGTCATCATCTGCGTTTTAGATATATTAGTTTTTAATGTTTCTTCTAATGATGAAAGGTAGAGCGAATTTAAGAGTTTTTTGACTTCATCTATCCTATCAGCTATCAGCATAATAATATCTGCACACCTTAGGTGGCTCAGCTTTTCTTCATTGATGTTTATGGCCTTGTCGATCAGTTTTGCTCTGTTACATAAATATATATTCCATAAGCGCAAGTGAACACTTCTGCTCATACGGTATTACCCTGAAGTACCTACTCTACCTTGTATCGGGAGTTTACGATCACCCACTCTAACACTAGCTCTTGCGTTTTCGCATATTATATTAATATACCAATAATAAATTCTGTTAAGGCTTCCAACATTTTTAGAACCAATAGGTGATCGTTTGTTCCGTAATCTTTTCTAAAACCCTTCTGTTGTATGCGCTGATAAAATTTCTATTTATTTTCTAATCGGTTCGCGATTATTTTCGTAAATAGTTTATAAATATGAGAAAGTAGACTTATGTGCCGCAGTTTCTGAACTTAATAGCATCGCCTTTTTTATAAAGTAGGATAATTTCTGCGTTATGTCACTGAGTTGGTGTTACTGCTTCCTTCAGACATCTAGTGAATAGTTTAGCAAGAAACTGCCATAATCCTTTTTTAGTCAATTTCAAAGCATCTGCCACTGCCTCCAAGAGACTTCACTGATCTTCGGACTTCGTTGGCACTTATGTCCGGTGAAATTTTAGATCCCTTATTAATTATCTTTGGTAATGAACCAATCCGAATATATTACTGTTCTTTGTATCTTCTTCAGCCTGTGTTCGTCCACTGCTGGACATAGGCCTCTTCCATTTGCTTCCATCGATTTCTACTTTTGGCAATTCTCATCCACTGCTTGCCCGCGACTTGTTTGATATCGTCTGTCCACCTCTTCTGCGGTCTGCCTACTCCTCGCCTGTTCTCTCTTGGTCTTCAGTTTGTTAATCTTTGTGTCCATTTTTCGGGATTATCTCGGGCAACGTGTCCGACCCATTGCCACTTGAGCCTTACAATACGTTCTGAGACATCAGTAACTTTTGTTCGTTCACGAATGACGTTATTTCGAATCCTGTCTCTCAAACTAATCCCTAGCATGGCCCTCTCCATTGCTCTTTGGGTTGTACTGAGCTGCTCTAAGGTTTTCTTTGTGAAGGCCATGGTCTCCAGTCCATGTATAGTTACATACAGATACATTTGTCATAAACTCTACGTTTTAGACACATTGGTATATCTTTATTCTTCAAAATAAAGCTTAATTTGCCGAAAGCTCCCCAAGACAGTTGTATGTGTCTTTTTATTTCGGATATTTGATTTTCTTTGCCGATTTTAATGCTATGTCCAAGATATATATAGTGGTCTACATTTTCAAGACTGACGTTGTCAATAACAAGATTAGTTTGTAAATTACTCATTATTTTTGTTTTCTGAAGGTTCATTTTGAGACCTGTTTTATTTGACTGCTGGTTTAATTCCTTCAACATTTGCTCCAGTTCCTTGATATCTGTACTAAATAAAACTATGTCATCCGCAAACCTTAAATGACTCAAACGTACACCATCAATGTTTAGACCTTTTTCCTCCCAGTCAAGCTGTTTGAATACATTTTCCAATGATAAGGTAAAAAGCTTTGGTGAAATAGTATCACCTTGTCTAATACCTTTAATGAGTGTAGTGTACCGTGAGTCTATTCGAGCATCCTTCAGGGCTGACAAAAAGGACCAAGTCTCAATACTATCTAAAGCCTTGTGAAAGTCGATAAATGCCATATGTAAAGGTACATTATATTCTGTGGTTTTTTCTACTAGTGTTTTGATGGTTTGTAAGTGATCATTAGCACCAAACCCTTTTCTAAATCCTGCCTGTTCAACCGGTTGATATAAATCAAGTTTTTGTGTTATGCGGTTGGTTGTTATTCTTGTTAACAATTTGTATAAGAGTGACAACAAACTTATAGGTCTGTAGTTGTTAATATTAGTAGTGTCTCTTTTCTTGTGTAAAAGTAATATTTCGGCGTTTTCCCATAGGCTGGGTATTCTTTTTTCTGTTAGACACTTATTCAGAAAGACTTCCACAACTTCTACAACGATGTTGCCGCCCATTTTTAACATTTCAGACGTTATACGATTCTCGTCAGGAGCTTTTTTGTTTTTTATTTGCTGTAAGGCATGTCTAATTTCCGAAGAGGTTATTTTAGGGAGGGTTTCCGAGCCGACGTTTAGAATTGTTCTGTGGTCTGTGTCGGGGTTCTGTATAGTAGATGTATAAAGATTCTTATAGAACGTTTGTATTTCCTTGATTATTTGAGTTTTTTGGTCACCGTATTCCCCTGTTGATTTTTGATTTTAGTTATCTTTGATTTTCCTTTAGTTAAATTTGATTTCAATACTCTCATGTTTTTATTGTTTTCGATGGTTTGCAATATTTGTTTTGTTTTATAAGCCCGCAAGTCTGACCTTATGCTCTTTCTAACTTTATTGTTGATAGCTTTATACTCTCGTAATTCTTTCGATGTTCTTCTTCTTTCTTCCATTAAATTAAGTGTTGTTTGTTTCAGTTTCGTTTTACTGGAATTTTTATTTTTATCACAGATCTTTTTTGCAGTTGATGTTATGTCATTCGTTAATTTTGGTGTTATTTCATTTATATCTTTCGTGTTGAATACTGGTAGAGGTCCTAGTTTCTTTTTTAGTTCACTTTGATATTCCTCTTGATTCATTTCGAGTGCTTCTATGTTTGGCAATTTATCCTGTGTTAATAATACTTCTTTGTATAGTTGGCTATAAAAACTCTCTATAGTGTTGATAATTTGATCTAGATCCTCAATGATTTGCCTTCATTTCTTCATTTGTGAATGTTTTTTACTTAAAAGGAACAAATTCTGTCTAAGTACTTTTAATTTTTGTTTTTTTTTCTATTATTCTAATTATTTTAATGGCAGTGTCGTCTTAAATTCTTTTTAACCTTATTTTTAATTTTCTTATTCAAGATTCTTGGTTCATTCTTGTATTCTTGTTATGATCTAGATTTCCGGTGTTTTCTTAACTCAAAAGGAGCTTACAAAAAAAAATAAGTACAAAACAAACAAAAATTTATAACAAAATATTATATAAATAAATATAAAAAATATAAATATTATAACAAAAGTTATTTAACTTATAAGTATTGTCAAACAAATTTATTTTAATTTATTTATTTAAATAAAAAATTGGAATTCCGGATCTGTAAATACCAGTTCAGAATTGAATTTTGAAACAACTTAAATTTCACTTGAGCCGGTGAGGCGAATCTACCCTATAATTGCTTCGCCAAGAAAGACAAATAGAGCAATTTCCATACGAGAGGGACAGAGAGAGGATTCGCGTTGTTTTGCGAAAGATTATGCAGTGAAAGTGAATTTTCCAGGTTTTGAATCGTCAACGGGTCTCAGTCGTTAGAAGGAAGTGAAAAAGGGTAAACGCGTTAAATACTTCCTAGGGCTGATTCTGCTTTAAAATTAGAAAGATGGCCATGAGAAATACAGAAGTACAGACAAGGAAATATACACCACTGACTGATATAATTTACGTAAACAGAAAAGTACTTTTTGTTTGTATACTTAATATATTTATTAGGGATATCATTTTTAAGGTAAAAATGATTAATTATATTTATATTACCTGCTGTTTCCTAATGGTTGTACTTTTTGTAACAAAAATCTTTAAGAATTTTTTTATTGGCTTTGGCTTGAAACCTTTAGTCACGTAATTACATATAAATATTAGTATTCATTCATACAGGATTGTACAAGGAGGACACTTTTCACGCTCAGGGATTCATCAGAGCGCCTTTATTGTAACAAACAAGAACCAAACCACGGTTAGGTAGGTGGGCAACATATTATTATATGGTAAACATACAAAGGAAATGTTCAAGCATACGATCAATTTTACACTCATACCTTTAATTTAATTTTTACAAGAAATATCGTAATTATTTTAAAGATTTTTATATTGTGTTCACTTAATAGGAGATTTACGTTTAATGATGTACTTAATCCCTCTTTTATCAATAATTCTTTTATCAGCCCCGTGCTTACAGGCTTCCCACGGTCGGCGATATTACGGACGTAAGCGGACCAGCACGCACCACGCACCGTGGGAAGGGTCTCGTCCGTGGTAGCGCAGGCACGTCTGTGCTGGTCCGTCCTATCCATCTAGAGTCGGTAACATTAAAGGTGCGGTACATGCTCGTGCGACGCGATCCTAGCGCGTCTGTGTTTTAACAGACGACAAATGCAAGTCAGAAATTTTTTATTCGCTCTTACGAGTAGTTGTCTGTAGTGTTGTCAAAGTTGTTTTAGGTTTATATTAGGTATACATAAATATTTTGTTTTCTGAAGATTTAACATTCTATCGGTACTTGTAGGATTTCCAAGTTATTGAAGATAGAATATAAAGTTATTGTTATATGCAATTGCTGATTTGTTTCATATCTCGAACACACACTTAAATCATTTTGGTCTGTTGATCCTTTAATACAAAATTCCGGCTATTCTTGATATTTATTGATAAAATATACATAAACTTCAGTTGTTTATGGACCGATATTTACACTTTCAAAGCAATAAAGAACCTTTTAAGCTTTGTTTATATTATTTTGTGCATACTAATTGGAGTAGTGCAAACATTTTTGTATAAAAATATAGTTGATTTATGAATATTTCAAGGTAACAATTTAAGAGCACTTTAAAAATGCTGATTTTCTCGTATAAATTTTATTAGGTACCCATTATTTATCTTTAGATTTGGTAACAGCCTAAACATTTTAGAAATCGTAAGATATAAGACGTCAATCGTGAGATCGTGAGATTTGTCTTCAATTCGTGAGATCTCACGATAAATCGTGAGGAGTGGCATCACTGCCTATGTACCCACAGCTCGAATGATTCCAGTTTTTTCATTGACGTCGTATTCAAGGTCCAAGATTCCATTCCATAAATTAACTTCGAAAAAACATAGCACCTTGCCAACCTAACTCTTAGTTCCAATTTTAAATTCCTTGTACATAGCACTTGAGAAGCAGAAAAAACAAAAATAACCATATACAAAACCCTTATACAACCAGTGTTGACATATGGATCGAAGACATGGACCATTTCCAAGGCAGATGAAAACCTCCTGCTTATATTTGAACGATGGATCCTGAGAAGAATATTCAGTGGCATCTGTGAAAATGATGTTTGGAGAAAAACGTACAACTACGAGATATATCACAGATATAAATATAATATTTGGTGGTAAAGACGTAGTATATCTTATAAAAATACGAAGACTAAGATGGGCAGGACATCTGGCAAGATCACAGCAGAACAAACTTCCTAGAAGAATCCTTATGTCACAATCTGTAGTAAGTAGAAGTGGGGGTAGCCAAAACTCAGATGGAGGGATGGTGTAGATGAGGATGGTAGAAAAATAGGCGCAGCAAAATGGTAACAGTTGACAATGGATAGAACTGACTGACGCAATAGAATTGGGAAGGTCGAGGCTCTTTTATAGGGCTGTAACACCAAGATGATGATGATGTACATAGCTTCTTATTTTGTTAAAATTTGCTCCAGAGTTTTTTATTCTGATTTAGATCTCCTGAATGTAATCATTTGTGGGGTTAATCATTATTTCCAGATATGCATATTTGTTCGACGTTAATTCCCTTTATTAGACGATTCTTCTTATTTCTTTGAGTTTTCGATATCCTCATAAATTTCGTCTTCTTGACAATCATTGTTAGACCATACTCTTTTTCATACTCCGCTATTCTGGTCACCAGTCAACGAAGATCTTCAATATTTTAGGCTAAGATCACAGTGTCGTCAGCATATTTAATATCGTTTATCATATATCTGTCTTACTTCACATCTAATTTTAATTCTTCTTACAGTTGTTCGTTATGATCCTGAGGTCGTTGTAGTCAATCTTCCATGATTTCGGGACATTCATTAATTCTTTATGTCGTACTTTATCGAATGCTTTATTACAGTCAATAAAACAAGCGTATATATTTTAATTGACGTTCAGGCATCTTTGCATCAGTATATTAAGTGAAAAAAGAGCTTCACGCGTTCCTAGACCTTTGCGAAAACCAAATTGTGTATCATTAACATCTATGTTAATGATACAACTAAGGATAAATTAATACATGCAATAAATCTGGCAAAATCTAATAAAACTGCGGGACCTGACACAATTCCAACTAAAATAATTAAATCCATATCAGAAGATCAGATCAATGTATTAGTAGACTTATATAATACTATATTTTAATACGCGTATTATTCCGAGAAATTGGCTCAAATTAACATTTATTACATTACCAAAAAAACCTAATGCAAGGGAATGTAATGATCACCGTATAATTAGTCTAATGAGTCACACACTAAAAATATTTTTAAAAATTATCCATTTAGGAATTTTCAGAAAAGTGGAACAAGACATCACTGAAACCCAATTTAAATTTAGGAATGCCATGGGTACACGAAAGGCATTATTTGGGTTTAACGTCCTCATGCAATGATGTATAGATGTAAACCAACCACTCTATATTTGTTTTATTAATTTTAATAAGGCGTTCGATAAGGTCCGACACAACCGTCTTATACAGTTACTTAAAGAGAAACACATTGACAATTATTATTAAAAATAATAACTCATCTCTACTTTAACCAAACAGTAAAAGTCAGAGTCGACAGAGAACTTTCGGAGGAAGTAGAGCTAAAAAGAGGCGTAAGGCAAAGTTGCAAACACTCCCCCTTATTGTTCAATCTATACTCGGAAGATATAATTAAAAAATCACTCGAAAATGTAACAATTGGAATAAAAGTCAACGACAGACCCATCAACAATATCAGATATGCCGATGATACTATACTAATTGCAGAGAATATACAAGATCTACAGACACTTTTAGATAATGTAGTAAATGCTAGTGAGGAAAGCGGACTAAAGCTTAATGCTAATAAAACAAAATTTATGACAATTTCCAAAACACAACAACAAGACAGTTTAAACATAAGAGGAGTTCCAATAAGTAAAAAAATACAGATATCTTGGTACAATTATTAATAAAAATAACGAGTATACAGAAGAAATAAAAATTAGAATTGGACAAGCTAGAGCAACATTTAATAAGATGAGAAAAGTATTATGCAGTAGAGACCTTAGTTTACAACTCAAAATAAGAATATTACGTTCTTATGTGTTTTCGGTGCTGCTGTATGGGGTGGAGGCCTGGACCTTAAAGAAAGAGGTGAGCGATCGATCTGAAGCATTCGAGATGTGGACCTACCGAAGAATATTAAAAATAAGTTGGGTAGACCGAATAACAAATGTTGAGGTGCTTAGAAAGATGACAAAGGAAATGGAAATCATAAATACGATTAAGATAAGAAAATTACAGTATCTCGGCCACGTTATAAGAGAGGATAAATATGTGTTGCTACAAACCATAATGCAGGGAAAAATACAGTGAAAAACAAAGTATTGGAAGAAGACCCATCTCCTGGCTCAACAATCTGAGAAAGTGGTATAATTGCAGTTCCGTCGACTTGTTCAGACCTGCAATCTCAAAAGTGAAAATAGCTGTGATGATTACCAACCTCCTTAGAGGAGATGGTACCTAAAGAAGAAGAAGAACGTCTATGTCCAGTTTGTAAAATATTCAATTATGGATGACTTTTAGTAGTAACTTTAGCATATAAGATATCAAGCTAATGGTGCGGTAAACCCCGCGTCTTTCTTGCATCTTTCTTTTTGGGGAGACAAAAATCGAGGTCAAAGATGTTTGCGAATTAAGGTATCGTAATGCGTTCTATAGATATTTATAATAAATATTTGATCTAGTAATGCCTACTAATTATTTTAATTTATTTTAGTTTCTTTTCTATTCATGTAATTACTTTTCCAATTCAACTTAACCAGGAGTTTATAACAGAAACAATATATGGTTTTATCTAAGAAAAATAAAGTGATGAATCAGCCAATATCAGATCTACGTGGGTCATTAGAAAATTTTCTAACAACAGAGCTAATAAATTAACCAAAGGCAATATCTATCTTACCGTAACAACATTAAATTTTAAAGCTCCACAGCATAAAGTTAGCTCGTTTCGTATTACTTGCTAACGTGAGGGTTATAACACTCACACACAGTTGATAGATTACCTTCACCCGGATCAGGAGCGTGAAATAAAGGTGCTGTTGCTGCTCATGCTGCTGCAGTTTGTATAAACACATTCATCACTCTTTAGGTATATTTGTCCATAATATATTTTAGAAAATATATCATTGTAGGGAAGAGGAAAGTAATAAATAATACAATTTTTAAATAATTATTCAGGTACACAATTGAGGAAATTTTCATTTGATTAACTGAATCATATACTTTCGCCTGATAAAATAAAAAAATCAAAATGTAATTCGGTACAGAGTGGTACAAATTTTATGTCAAAGTTAATGTGAGAAAATACAAAAAAAATTTTCAAGATAGTATATTATTGATATAACGGGATCATTGTTTAAATAATAAAAAATGGGTAATTTTTGCCCTCAATTTACTTTTTTAACTATTGAGGTAATTCACGTTTTTATTAAGGTTTTTACGATTTTTTGCTGCAAAGTAAAAAGGAGCAGCTTTCATTCTTGCAAACTTTTTGTAATACTTGCAAAATTAAATTTGACCCTTAAAATTATTACTATTTGTATTATAAATAAGCAATATAAATATTTTATTTGGCAGCAAAAGTTGATATGTTATCGATATAAGGCAAAAAATTTGATTAAATAATATTCAATAGTCCATTACTCAGTTACTTAATTTGTTAATTAAATGTTATTATTTTTTTCAATTACAAAACAAATCTATCGTTCTGATACACTTCTATAAGCTATGTATGTTTTCGACAAATGCATTAAAAAATCAAAATTTTAATTAAACTTCCCTTCATAGTGGCATTTGAAAATTGTTTTTAATTTTCTAATTTGATTATATCGTGTTTTTTAATAAACTCGCACGGATTAAAAATTTTGGAATGCCGCATTAATATTTGTATTCCTAACAATTTTTCGCCCATTTTAAAAAAGTTTTTCTAGGGCCATTTTTGCTGAGGTAGCTTTTCCAACTTTATAAATTATTAATTTGTTTTTTTCAACCCTACTACTAACAATGCGATTTATACATATAAAAAAATTGTAGACTATTAAGAAAAATAGTTATTTTTGAAGCGACCTTAACAGGTTAACCGCCAGACGATAGTATACTACCGACAGTTCAGTAAGTACTTCATGCCACGGCGGTCGTATACGACGGATTTGATACTATCTGTGATATAGTTCCTGTTTTGCCAGAGGTCATGTAGAAATGCAGAGTTATTGCAGTATTCGACCGTCGTGGCATAGAGTCGTCGCATAGACATATCAGTTTTCTTTTAGGCTAAATAGGTAAGACTGAAATGATATCGAAATTTTGACATATTTTTATTTCGACTAACAAATATAAAACTTTAAAACATATTCATTACAAACTAACAGACATATACAGAAGTTAAATAAGAACATGAAAGAAATTAAAAATTATCGGTTATTTGGAGTGTTTGTTAAAACAATCTAAACAAAGGTGTAGTTGACCTTCACAAGTGTCACAGTAAGTTACTACTTTTTTGACCCGTTTTTTGTCATGTTTTCCCGAATCTTTATAACAACCTTTACAGTATTTCTTCAATATATCATAATATGGTCATTCTTTTTGTTTGACTTTGTACAGGCGGTCACCACCTGGACACGTGGTATTATCGGATAAGTGTCACATTCTTAGAAGGAGCTGAAATCGGTTTCTAGTCATAATTTTCGGAACCATACAATTTTTGTAGAAATTGTCAGTGCTTCAGTATTTGTCAATAGAAGGCAGCCTCGGGCATCAATTCTTTTTTGCTGGTTGGAACCCATCGATGTAGTCTAGATTCGTTACTAATATCATCAGTATCGTCCACGAAAATTCAAAAACAATTATAGGGGGACAAATTATTTATAACAGCTGCAGCGTAATTGGCCTGTAATCCAACTTTCGTAGAATAAATGAAAATCTTGTGATTGCCAACAGATTTTCTCCATAAGAGTTGTTCGTATCCATAAGCAGAATTTTCCTTTCTTTGGTGATCTTCATTTTGCTCAGATAATAATATGTTTTGTTGGTTTTGTTGATCGATTGTAACTTGGAAAAAGTCATCTAATTCTTCCGAGGAAATAGCACTGTTCGTCAAAGTCTATAGTTGAACGCTATTTTTTGAATTATTTTAGAGGGTTGAATTATTAAAGAGGTTATTTCTTTGGGAATGTTATCCTGGTTGAAAACTGACTTAGAACAGCATGACACAATACTAATTTCCCTTTTTCAATAAGATTGTTTAGTTTCTACGTTTATTTTTCAAATTAATTTCTTCTTCCGCTTCTGACCCATCGGAGCTATATGCAATTTCTTTATCGCTGGACGGTAAAAATAGAGGGTCTAGGTCAGAATCAAAGGAAAAATCATTAGGTCCTTCATCTGAAAAAAAAACCAAAATTTATTGTTACCGTAAAACTGTCAAAAAAAGTGCAATTTGCAATTTATTTAAATTTTAGGTCGTAGTTTTGTTGCAACAAATTAAAACCGGCATTTTATGCCAAAAGTTTTGAAGATTGGGCTTTAACAGTGAAAATTTCATAGTGATCGGTTAATGGAAAAGTATTTAATAATTAGGATCGTATGAGAATCTGCACTATCCACTATTCACTAGCTGCACTATTCACATTTAAAACGCTTTTTGATTTGTAATTTGAAATATAGGGACACGAAGACGATACACTCTATGATCTTTGGAGATATTTAGATCTAAAAACATAAATAAATGTGTTTACAGTCCTCGTACTGTACTACATATGTACAGTATGAACGAGTTAAATTCGGAACATACGAAATATATGTGTTTCGTCTCAACTTCGGTCTAGGTGGCTGGCCAACAAAAGGTTGTCAAATAATTATATTATAAAAATCCAATACTTCAGCGGGCTGCTGGATTCTGAACTAATTCAAGAACTCATTCATAGGTGGTCAAACCAGCTATCGCTTCCTAAAGCCGGCCACTCACGGTACAGTGGTGTCGTTCGACATAATCGGACAGAGGCGTTGTTCAATTTGTTGGTATATTTGGTGCACCCATACACCATACTGCGCCGCAGTATTTGTTCGGTTCTCGACCATGTCAAATCAAACAATCATTTTAGTGTCTCTTATTTTGTGTATAACTAAGCGTAAAAAGAAATCTGAAATAAAACGTAGATTCTGGTGCAAAGAATCCAAGATTTTGGTGCAAACTAAATCTCGTCTGCCCCTGCACCAGATTTACTGGACTGTAATGCTAATTTTAATTCTCTTTTATAGGATATTCTAAAATTGTTAATTTTTTTTCTTACATACTCTTTATTCTCATCTTTGTTTACTTCTTGGAACTTTAAAACAAGAATGTCCATTGCCTGTTTTCGGGCGTTTCTATCGTGATACGTTTTACCTTTTATTCGCTATAATCATTCTTGCATTCTTGTATTTTATATAATTCAAAAAACTCTCTTAAAAATTCTCAATAAATCAAGCCATTTCGATTTTCTATGCAAGTGTGTAGTTAAAAACAAAGTTGAACAACGCCGCTGTATCGTGAGTGGCCGACTTTAGGTAAGCCCCTCTTTCGTTTATCGGAGATGGAGATTTTGAGCGGTGTTGCCAATATCATTCCTCTAGATGTTTCTAAAATAACTACAAACCATTAAGTTTATTTTTGTTATTAGTCTGTTTTAGTAGATTGGTAAATACAATAAAAAATATTACACGGCGATTGGCAACATTGACTTTGAGCTGCGCTCTAGACTATGGTGCGTTCTAAAAGGAGACGGATAGTTGAACGGTATTTTATACAATGTCTATCACCAGGTATGGATTTATTTTTGTCCAAGTTTTATATTGGTTAACTATTTCAAATGCAGTTCAAACAGACATATATTAAATTGTATGATCCGTTTTAAATTCGTTCAATCTGTATACCTATACACATACATATAATAGATCATTAAAGTAGTAAATAATTATAATTAATATAAGGAATATAATAATATAATGTGTAAAAAATTACCTGAAATTTAATTTATAAAATATGTAAGTATTATAACATCATTAATAAAAAATAAAAAAAAATATATGTTGATTTTCCGGGATTTTCTGAGATTTTCGGGAGGGTAAAAATTATGTCATCAAGAAAGTAAATTTTTTACGGTGAATTTCAAATGGACTTAATTTTTCCGAGGTTTCCCATATTTCCCGGCCAGTGAAAACTATGTAGGTATTCATATTTCGACAAGCTACCCCAGATTAAAAAGAAGCTTTTAGCTGCAATGGAAGCCGAGATAATCTAAATTTTTTCAACGTGTTTCAATTTGAGTTATCTCCTCCACTTTCCTATTTCGACCTTTGTTTTGAAGGACTGTAAGTTTCGAAAAAATTGGATACATTTTAAAGCTATAAGTTTTAGTATAAAATTTAGATTTTCACTCAAAACTTCTGCAAATTTTAGTTCTTAATGTTTATAAAAAATGAAGATATGATTTTTTTAAAAATATTCCCTAACTTCGATCCTATTGGTCATAAAAAGTTTTTTTCTTTTTTTTAAATGTGAGTTTTTTTTACCAGCTATCCAATGGTTGTACGTACAAGTTTGTAGCTGAAAAAATATAGAAGTTATTGTAGTTGTTTCTAAGTAAAAAACATACACCTTTTTCAAACGTTTATTTTGTAAATAAATTTTATTAAAAACCTTTGTAAAAGGTATATATTTAAAACTGGCTAATTAGACAAAACGTTTTTGGAATCCATATTCCATCATCAGTGTCCTAGAAAATATATAACCACTTAATTAAAAAGAGCATGGGGTTGAAATTTTGACTAAAATTAATGCAAAGTGTGGTTAATACCTTACTAGGAGTACATGAATGTAGCCACTAAATATATGGGTAAAAACCCGTTACCAAATAATTAGTTACATTTGGTTTACAGTATTTCTTATAATATGTTATGATGTTAAAGTTGCTAGTCCTCAGACTGTGTGTCTACGAGGACTGTATGGAAGCAACTGATTGGAATGACAATGTTGACAAGTTAGTGAGAGCGCCCACCAAAGTGGCGTGGCAGTGGCAAGTAGCAAGTAGCACGCGTCTAGCATAATGTAACCAATGAAAACGAATGATTCAGTTTACACCAAACTGACAGTAACGTCATTCATTCTAATCATTCCTTAGGATTGGTTACACTAGACGCGTGCTACTTGCTACTTGCCACTGCCACGCCACTTTGGTGGGCGCTCTCACTTAGGACGGACGTCGTAACAGAGCAGTCAATATAACTGTATGTGTCTACTTAAGGCAAAAGCCAACATTATTTAAAATTGTTAAAGTAAAGTAAATTAATATAACAGTATCAACCATTATTGTTGTTGTTTTAAATTTATGTATATAAGATGAGATGTGGAAAGAAAAATATGGGGTTATAGTTGGGCAACCAACTATACATGTGTGCAGTAGTGTGGTGAAATAGAGATTTTAATATAAGGCCCTTTATGTTTCTTCAACATTTGGTACCTGGAAAATAGAAACTAGACACATGTAGGAAGTTGAGTTCTTGAAATTTTATTGTTATTGGTGGGATATGAATGAATATTTAAAATATGAAAGTGTTCTTGAATGAATAAAAATAAAACTTTTGTAGTATGATGTTCATGTAATATTTAACTTATAACTCAATTATAGAAGGCCCTGTATGTTAAGAAACAACCTTTGATACCTGGTAAATGTAAAACTTTTTAAGTTATAAGTTCATGAATATAAATATCTGATTAGGTGTTAACGGACTAAGTGGTGTGGAAGTTTGAGTGTATTATATGAAATGAACAAAATTTGATGTTTAGAACATAGTTTTGTAGTATGTTGATAGTATAGTAATCTACTTATAACTTAAGAAAGGCCCTATCTGTCATAAAGCAACACTAGGTACATGAGAAATATAAAAGATAAATTATTATAAGTTGAATGAGTTGCAGGTGTATATTGACCTTAATTGTGATAATGGAATGGTTATGGTTGGCTCTGTTAAAATTAGGTAAAACGAAAAAAATTATGGTGTCATCTTTACTGGTGATTAAATTGTGGGATTTAATTTTATTCTTAATGGATATGCGGGTCTTAAAGTGTTCGTTGAACTATTATATGAAATAAACAAAATTTGATGGTTGGGACATGGTATTGTAGTATGTTGATCGTATAGTACTCAACTTATAACTTAAAAAAAGGTCCCTATATGTCATAAAGCAAAACTAGGTACATAAGAAATATAAAAGGATAAGTTATAAGTTAAATGAGATAAAGATATATACTGACCTTAAAAGAACTGGTTGTTGATGGCTATGTTAAAATTAAGTAAAAAAGAAGAAAATTATGGTGTTTTTTGAGAAAATAGTGAGATACGAAAAGACTACAAAAGGCTAATATCCCCAGAGAACCGCAACCAAACCCTAAGGGAGTTGTGTGGAAGGGTAAAATGAGAACTGAGGGGTTTATTTGAAAGGGATGCTAAATAGTCAAAAATTTTGGTGCCAATAAGAAGCATGGACAACATTAGGTATAAGGGGTCGGACTTGAAGTTTGGGTTGAATGGAGAGAAGGGGGGAAGATGGAGAGTATGATGTGTTGAAATAAAAGTTTTTGGAGTGGACTAAAGAAGATGAGTGAGGTGAACGAATAGTTATAAATGTAGATTTTAATTGTAGAAGTAAATTAAGGGTGAAAATTATGAGAATAGTTGGCGATGGAGAGAGAGGAAGTCTCGATTGAAAGATACATGACGATTGACGCAATTTGGGGTTTTTTAATGAATTTCAAGGTCTTCGTATCAAGTCTAATTTAAGGAAATTTTTTGTTGGGGATATTGTGGATAAGTGAAACGTCTTCTGGGATACTGAGGATGTGCTTATGATCTTTGAGATGTTGAGAGAAAGTGGAAGTATTTTCTCTTTTTGTGTGCTCTACAGAACGTGAGGATAGTGATCTGCATGTTCTACCTATGTAGTCTACCATTGCAATCTGAACATTTTAGTCTATAAACTCCACTCCAATCCATATAATTGATGGGATCTTTGGAATTAGAAATGTGTTGACCCAAATTGTTGGGTACTTTAAATGAACCATGGATGTTTTCAACCGAACTACTTGTTACTCCTTTAGAGTATCTTTCCCTTTCATTTGTGATTACTACTTGATCGGCGTTGTTCAGGTTGATCAGGTAGATTATTTATGGTTATGACAGCAACAGATAGTAAGGATACCTTGGAAAGTAAATGTTGATACTCTCCGGACACCCAAATATTCTAGAACTAATTTCTTATTTCATTATTCTCATTCACATCAATTTATGGGTTTCCTATCTCTTTTGCTTATTGATGCTATTTTTATTGTCTTTGAAGGTCATGCAAATTGGCCGTATCCTCCCTTGTCAGCCATCACAATATGTTGTTTTAATTTTTAATTTTAAGCATTTAATATGCAATATAAACACATCCACTACTTGGTGATGGGGTTATTAAGCAAGTTCTTCAAAGTTTACTAAATATGTTCTGAAAACGTTCGTTTTAAAACAATTTAAATAATTTATTTGGATTTGTATTTTTAATTCTTTATTAAACATATACCAATTACATAATGAGTTTATGGGACTTTCCCACTTTAAATATTAACAAAAATTTTAAATTTGCTTTTTTTAGTCGTTTCTTAAATTCGAAACATTATTGAATGCTCATCTCGTTAACAAAGAATTATATCCTGCGTTTTCTATTAGTCGACGTAGATCGCTTGCGTTCAAAACAAATCGACGCAGTCATTATTTGCTGGTGGAGTTAATAATCCGTTTACCGGAGAATATCCTGTACGGTCAGAATAATAACTAGTAGAGTGGTTTTATAGGCCACTCTGTGAGGAACTAAACAGCGTAGGATTACACATATAATAGCCCTTAGGCGCTTTCATAGGTGTATAACATAAAGCATTGTTTAATCAGTTTCTAAATTACAATTAAAATCTAGTTTATCTTTATAGGTTTTCTGTAACTTTATCTCTCTTTATATTATGGATATTATCAGATTAATTAGCAACCATGCATTAAGTATATTTTTATATTACTTTTAATTCTAATTCTATTATTTTTGCTGTACTCTATCACTATTTCTATTACTATTTTATTGTATCTATTGTACTTATACTCCTATCTTTAATTATGTCTTTCTTTGGGATTTGCTGGTTATAGTTTTTATCTGGTAAGTTTCTTAACCCTTTCCGACACGGCGTACACTGTAGTGTACATATAATTGAAATGCTAGTAATGGGCTATTTCCGAATCAACTCTCTGTAAGTCATGCGGCACACTGTAGTGTCGTATGACAAATTGCATATAAAATCGACGCATCACATTAAAACGTTTACCTTCTACTGTTTTGTGTAAAGTCACCATTCTTAGTACAGTGAATATCACGTTGGCGTATAACCTCAAATTAGTTATAAGTGTTTCTGGTGTTTTTTGCGTGTTTATCAAACTGTTATATTTTTCTCGAGTCTATTGTAATTTCAGGTAAGTTATGAATTAGACTCATAATACAAGGAAAAGTAGAAGGTCTAAGATCACGAGGAAGATCCCCAACAAGATGGATAGATCAAATTACAGGAATATGCCAAAGACCTATGCATGAATTAAAAGAAATGACCAGAGTCAGAGATCTCTGGAGACAGACAGTACACCACATCACGTCGACCACTACACTCCCCCTGGGGGGATCAGGATTGAAGAGAGAGAGAGAGAGAGAGAGAGAGAGAGAGAGAGAGAGAGAGAGATGAATTATTGGTTTCTTAGAAAACTTCTAATATTTTGATAGCATGAAGGTTTACAAATATGTACTTTACAGTGTACATGATGACTGACAGACGGTACTGAAAAAAACCGTTAACTGAGAAGGAACTTTATGAAATCATTAATGGAGATAATTCCGATTTAGAGGAACTAGATATGGAAGAGGATAATTACTTTGAAGATCGTGATATGCAGTGTAGGGATAAGTGGGACTCTTCTTAGTTTTTATTCCTTTTTCTTTAGCAAAATTGTGTGATATTAGAGTACTGTTGAATGTAGATGAGAATGAATTGGTGGAAGGCGATATATGTGAGGAACCAGAAGAAGCTGCGCTGATTGAAATTGTGTCCGAATCGCATGATATTCAAGACACGCCAATGCAAGAAATACACACATGTCAGACAGCACACGAATTTGCAAGCTAATACCTGAAGTCACAAAATTTAATTGAAACAGAACAGATCAGTTGGACAAAGGGGATCTATTAAATGTCAAAAACTATTCAATTTTATAAAAGTAAGAAACAAGAAGTGATAAATTTACCCAATCCAGTAGAAATTTTTTACCAGTATTTCACGGATGAGCTTCTCAATATCTGCGTAGAAAAAACAAACTCATATGCTATTGTTAGCTCTGTGCCAAACTTTCCCGCTACAAACATTGCAAAAGTACAGACATTTTTTGGAATTCTGTTAGTACTGGGAAAAAAAAATTTGCAGTTCCTCTAATGTCTGAAAATATGCAAGTAAACAGATTTTTCAAACTACGAAATACGATGCATTTCACTTCCAACGAAGATCAACAGCCGGAAGACCGACTGTGGAAAGTACGCCCCCCTTTCAATACCATAACAAAAAGATGCAGGCAGTTGGAACCGGAGGAGGTATATAGTATCGATGAACAAATGGTTCCTTTTAAGGGTGCTGTGAATATTAAACAATACATTAAAAATAAACCGACGAGATGGGGTATAAAATTATTTCTATTATGTGGGATAAGTGGAACAATATATGATTTCATCGTCTACCAAGGTGCAAATACAGAACTGAAGGCAGAGTATATGTTGTTTGGCCAGTCTCCGGCTGTAGTAATGCACCTATTTGAGCAAATACCTCCAGGAGCACAACTTGATTTTAACAATCATTTCAGTTCTTATTGGTTATTTCAATGGTTGTCAAAGAAACCAATATATACCGCTGGCACAATTCGGTTGAACCGCTTTTCTAAACCACCTTTTACTATGTGCTAAGAGAATAAACAGAAACTTACCAGGGGTTTCGTCGAGAACGTTATCTGCAGAAAATCTGGTGTTGTACTAACCAAGTGGATTGATAGCGGAGTTGTTACTCTGAGTTTCAATTTCGTTGGAGTAAGTTCTTCTGTTTGATACAATTTTGCCAGACGGAAGAATTTGTAATAGCTAATACACTTTTTAAGCTACCAAAAAGAAGGTTGTATACATGGAAATCTCCCGGTGATACAACGAATAGAATAATCCGAAATCAAATTGACTTTGTCCTTATTAGACAAAGATTTCGTAATTCTATACTGTCTGCCAAAACTTACCCTGGAGCAGACATCGGTTCAGACCATAACCCCATAGTAGTCACATTACGAACCAAATTAAAACTGGTTAAAAAACCCACACAAAGTAGAATTGATATTAAGAGATTAAGGGAACCACAAACAAAGGAACAAACTGTAAAAACTCTTACTGAAAATAGACGTAATGCCCAAGAACTGAATAAAAGTAGCTATAACATTGATCAGAAATGGGAAAATATAAAAGCAGCAATAATTAAAACAGCAAATGAAAACTTAAAACCAAAGAATAGAAAACATAAAGATTGGATGACTGAAGAAATACTACTATTAATGAATGAAAGAAAATCATTCAAAACAAAAAATCCAATTAAATATAATGAAACTGATCGATTAATAAAAAAGAGAATAAAAGAAGCTAAGGAGAGAATGTTGCATGAGCAGTGCCAAGAACTAGAAGAAATTGAGAAAAAATATGACTTTTTTAACATGCATAAAAGAATTAGAGAATTAACAGGAATGAGAAAAACACTTCAAACTAGGCAACTAAGAGATGAAAGGGGTGCACTTATAACAGATATAAACCAAAAAATGCAGAGATGGACACAATATATAGCACAACTATTTGAAGACAAAGAGAGAACAGAAGCACCAAAAGAATTTAAGGATGATACTGGGCCTGACATTATACGAGAAGAAATTGAATATGCAATGAAACAAGCTAAAGATGGTAAATCTCCCGGGCCTGATGAAGTTCCTATCGAATTACTTAAAATTGTGAATACTGAATCTATTGATCTTCTTTTGGATGTATTCAATACCATATATAGAACAGATATAATACCTAAAGAATGGCTCCAATCAACATTCATACTGCTTCCCAAAAAAGCCAATGCAAAGGAGTGCAATGAACATCGCACCATAGCCTTAACGAGTCATGTCTTGAAATTGTTTTTAAAAGTAATTCACAATAGAATACATAAGAAATTAGATGAAGGCATACGTAATACACAAATGGGATTTAGGAAAGGACTGGGAACACGAGATGCACTGTTCGCAATAAGTGTTCTTTCGCAGAGATGCTTAGATATTAATCAGGAAGTATATGCCTGTTTCATTGATTTTGAGAAGGCATTTGACAGAGTGCAACATAATCGACTTAAAGAAATTTTATTAAATAAAAACATAGACAGTAGAGACATTAGAATCATCTGTAACCTCTATTGGAATCAAACAGCAAAAGTGAAAGTTGAAAACGAACTGACCAAGGATATCCAGATTCGCCGTGGGGTCCGCCAAGGGTGTATTTTATCACCCTTGTTATTCAATTTATACAGTGAAGCCATCTCAGAATTAGCGCTTGCCGAGATCAGTGAGGGCCTTATAATAAACGGTGAGCCACTTAATAACATAAGATATGCTGACGACACCGTCCTTTTGGCAGGAACACTAGAAGAACTGCAACACCTTGCTGAACAACTAAATATATATTTGCAACGATTATGGACTAAAAATCAATTTGAAGAAAACAAAGTTCATGGTATTTACAAAAGCACAAAACATCAAAGTTAAGCTAGTACTAGACAATACAGAAATTGAACAAATATCTTCGTACAAATACCTTGGAGCATGGATCACAGAAGATACTGATCAGACAAAAGAAATAAGATGCCGCATTGAAATTGCGCGGTCAACTTTTAATAGAATGAGAAAACTTTTTTGTAATCGCGATATCAATATATCGCTCCGGATAAGAATGCTTCGATGTTATATTTTCTCTACCCTTTTGTATGGAGTTGAAGCTTGGACACTTAAAAAATCCAACATTAAAAACCTAGAAGCATTCGAAATGTGGTGTTACCGACGCATTTTGAAAATATCATGGATGGATCGCAAAACCAAACGAACAAGTTCTCGAACAACTAGGAAAACAATGCGAAGTTTTAAATTCCATAAAGATCAGGAAATTGGAATACTTGGGGCACATCATGAGAGGTGAAAAGTACGAACTACTAAGGAATATAATGCAGGGTAAAATCAAAGGTAGAAGAAGCGTAGGAAGACGTAAAATCTCGTGGCTACGCAATCTCCGTGAGTGGTTTGGATGCAGTTCAATTGAACTATTCAGGCGAGTAACCAATAAAATTATAATTGCCAGAATGATTTCCAATCTCCGATAGGAGTGGAACTTGAAGAAGAAGAAGAAGAAGAAGTTCTTCTGATGTATGTCGAAGATGGGATAAGAAGATAAACGAGTATATTGAAGTGACACGCCCCAAAGTAGTTTCTCTTTATAACAACGGGATGGGAGGTGTTGACAAGTGCGATTTTCTTATTTCTTTGTACAGATCGTTTACCAGAACAAAGAAATGGACTGTTCCATTAATGTCACATGCTGTTGACATGGCTGTCACCAACAGCTGGTTGGAATATAGAAAGCAATCGGAGGAGCTGAAAATACCGCAAAAAAATGTCATGGACCTTATACATTTTCGACAACACATTGTTGAGGCTCTTATTTTGGCAGGAAAAATACCCAGCAAAAAACGGGGGAGACCAGTTTCAAATATTTCTCTACATCCTCAAGGTAGTTCTCCTGTAGGTAACGCAGCAGGTCCTTCTGGTAAACAAGTGCGTCCGATTGAAGATTTACCGACTTTCTGTGACAAAATCGCTCGTTGTAAAGGAAGCAACTGTGGATCAAGAACGTATATTCGTTACACAAAATGTCAAGTATCATTATGTATTGCTCGAAATCAAAACTGTTTTACAGATTTTCATACCAAATAAATAGTTTTTGTCAATTAGAGTCTTATAAATAAAAATCATTTCATATTTATATGTGTCTGTTAATCATTGTGTACACTGAAGTGTACATGACGTAACTTCAGAATGTCAAATTTGACAAATTTCCTGAGAAGCTTAAAAATTGTAAAAAAATATTTTTAATAATCGCTAAAACTTAAAAAAAATTATATATCGTTTTAAACAATCCGTGTCGGAAAGGGTTAATTCGAAGATCACGTTCTTTTTGTAATATATGTACTAAACGGTTTTCTTGTGCTCTATTTCTTTTCTTTATTCTTTATTTGTATTCTTTATTCTTTATTCTTCGTTCTTATTGGATACAAAATTCTTCGTAAAATATGCCTAATTTTTTTCATTTATACTGATGAGATAAATCGGGAGTATCGTGAGTCTATCCTGCAGTTGTTCATTGCTCTCTCTATTGCCCAAAGTTCTATGGAGTCGAATGCCCTTTCATAATCAACGAAGCCAATGTATAAGTTCAAGTGATATTCATTGGCTTCCTCTATTAGCGTTCTGACTGTTAGAAGATGACCCGCTGTACTGTAACCATTTTGGAATCCTGCCTGCTCTACCGGTTAATAGCTATCGAGCTTCAACGTTAACCGGTTAGATATTACACTTATAAACAGTTTGTACATTTGAGACAGCAAGGAGATTAGCCTATAGTTCTTCAGATCTTCCCTGTCTCCTTTTTTGAAGGAAACTATTGTCAAACTTTTATTTCACTCATCTGGGACTTCTTCTCTGTAAAGACATTCATTGAAAAAAAATTATCAGTATCAGTACAATTGGTTTTTTATATTGTCATTTGAAAGTAATTTCATCCAGTCGCTGCAAATTTGATTTGATCTACTGGCTTTATTTTTTGGCTTTGCTTGTAGCTTTTTCCAAATCACCTTCGATGGTCCGATATTTGAACTCTGCCCTAAGGTGTGGTAGTGATTTTTGGTTATCTTCGTTCAATGTTCCTCATAGTTTTGTTACCTTTAGAAAACATTATCGTACTTGGTGCTGAAGTTCTCTGGAAGTTTCAATATTCGAGAAACGCGCCAAAATCCTTGTTTTAATTACTGATAATGTCGTCGACCTTTTCTGTTCTATTATAGTTTACTGTTAATATACAAAATCCTTTCTATAGGTAACATTGGTCCATGATGATGCGTAGGTGTTTAACTATTCCATATTGTTGTTTAAGTGGATTACCGTTTAATTGTTTACTAACTAATTAACCTCAAAACCAACATTACTATTGGAAATAATCTTGTTTCAGCATTAGATTAATTATGCCGTTTATTCCACTCGATTAATTAAATCTTATTTGATACTAATGTTATTGATCGTCTAATTACTAAACACTACTGGATTTAGTTGACTATATAATTTTAGCTTATAGGATAAGTCATTAAAGTTTAAAAGAGATACGCTAATACTTGTTGTCATTTAGGTTTGATATTTACAAATTGATTGATTTTAGGTTCTTCTACACTTCACGACAACAGAATGTAAAAATAATTCCAAAAAGCCATACAACAAAAATATAGCAAATGAAAATATGAGCAATGAAGGATTTATGGTCACAACGTTTTTAAGAAATGATGATTATATACATAACATTAAATAACTTAAACAATATCAGAACATAATTATTATCTCACTAATAGATTTAAAAAAACACTAAAGTAAGTTTTTTTTTCTTCAAACGTCAAATAATGATGACATTACTTATCTAACTTGATCCTGTCAAAGTTTGATGTCTCCGCCGGCAGCAGTTTTTTTTCCCATTTCTTTACGGTGGAGAGAAAAATGTTGTCATGGCAATAATATGAAACATGTCACAAAGCAACAATACAAATGTCATTAACAAAAATTAAACATCATTTTTATGTATAGTAATATTAAAAGTACAATTAGTTAATGAGTCATTTTCAAAATTAATAACGTGCAAAAATGTTCCCGACTCTTGATACGCATTGGTAATTGTTGATGATACTGATGGTCGAGAACAACTTTCAGCAATCATTCCCGATGTTGGCGAATAATAAGGGGTTTAAAATTTTTTGAGCATTATCATTCTCATTTCTTATTGAATCCTCTATAATATATATCCTTCGGCAACCGTGCTTGATTTTCAGCCTCCATGTCGTTTGAGGCATTCTAGATTTCCGCCTCCATCAATTAAAAGTGTAGCTGAAGTTCGTCGTAAAAAGTGACCCGTGTATGCGCTTGCATCTTTTAAATTTAAATAACTAGCTACTTTTTGGACTACTGCGCTGATCGAATGTGTTCCTATGACGCTTCGGTAACACTTTCCATTTTGGTACGTGATAAAAATCGGTTTTCTGTGAAATTTTCAGACCGCAGTGATGCATACTTTTTATACAGTTTAATGTAGTTTTGACCAATTATAGTAAAAGATCTAATTTGTCGTGTTTTACTGTCTGGGATTTTGATAATTAGTACATTTTCTTTATCCTCAATGTCCACAGTCTTCATTTTTACCATTTCGTTGCATCGACAGGCGCCGGTAACCCCAATTAACAAAACAATCTGAAATATTTTTATAATTTAGTAGAGTATACTACATGCTTTGCAATATAATTTTTTTTACCTTTAATTCTAAATACAACTTATCTGGCGCTTTAAACAAAAATTTATCAAACTCGTCTTTAGTGAAAACTTTAGACTTCTTTGCAGTATATCCTTCGTTTGTTTTTTTTTCAGAAAGGCAAGTTACTTTAAAAATTTGCTTATATCCACATTTTTTCTAATAACTAACTCGGATTTTATCATAGAGTATCGTGACCACATTGTAGAAAAGATTTATATTTATTTTCATTTTCCATTATATTAAAATATGTCAGTAAAACGTCTTCGGTAACTTGCCGTACTCCTCTTGTATCGCACCACTCTTGGAAGTGCTTGTACGCTAACCGATACTTTATTCCGGACTTAGAGGGCCCCAAAAGTGCTACTGCATCATTCGCTGCGGACTCAATTTCGTTTAGGGTTTCCATTTTCGCACTAAATTTGCGCTTGCGGTTGCAACAACAATAAGCTGTCTTTAATAATTGCAAACAACTGTCAAACAACTGTAACCAGGGAGACGCAAATCCCACCGACGACTTAATTATTTTAATTTCTAACATCTAGACGACTTTGATAGTTGGTACAATTAATTTCGAGTAAAAATAGCATATGAATTGTACTATTTATGGTTGAAAATTGCGTTTTTGAAATTTACGTTTGAAAAAAAAAAGTATACTTTATTCGGCAAAGAAGCGACTTTTCTTGACTTCCCTCTATTATGCGCCTTTTAAGTCTTAAAATATTGCAAAAAGGAAATCTATTAAAATAGATATATAGATAGATATATTAAAATAGATATTTCTAAAATATCTTATGTGCGTTTCCTAAAATTTACTCTAACAAACTGGATTGTTTTCGATAGTTTATTTTATATTAATAATTTTATTTAATTTTACAGTGCGTTATATAATTTTAACATTAACCTCTAGTACTTCAAGATCTATTAAGCTAGATATATAAACATTATTAAAATTGTTCACCTGGTACATTTTGTCGATTAAACTTACCTTTTCCAGCACTCCCAACAGTTTCATTTCGTGCAAACAATAATACACAACTCTCCAGACCGAAGGAGATAAACGGATGAGCATCTCAAAGAGTTCAGAGACAAGATGATCAGGATTTAGCAATTGTAAGCTACCTAAGTCCCCTAGGATGAACCACGGATAATATAATTTCAAAGGGAAAAAGGAAAGGACAAATATTGAAAGTAACAAAAAAATCGCGAGGGAGTTTTCAAGCTGAGTTTGTTGGTTGCCATTTTAAAAAAGTGAAAAGTTTTCGAAATTATGTTTCCTGCAAACAACAAAAGAAAAAAGGAATTGCTTTATTTGGTCAACGTTTTAATCAAAAGAAGGAGACTGTCGTCAATATTGACGAAAGGAGAAAATAAATACTTTTTGTTGTATAATACTATGATATTAATATGCACAAAAGAATAGCTGCGTAAAAAAATAGCAATTTAATCCATGGAAACACAAAATAGTAAAATCAAAAGCTCACTGTGTTTGAGTTTATAGGGTAATGAGAAAGAAAAAAATAAAAATAATGTTTTAATCTTTTAATAGAAAACTTTTCGAGCAGTACTTCTGTTTGTACTTCTTCGGTTCTAATGACTGTGAAGTAAGATACAAATGTAAAAAAATGTCAAATACAAGAGTTGTAAGGTTTCTGGTATACAAAATACAAACTATCATGTTTGAATATCTAACGGCCAGTTTCACAATCAGTGGTTAACCCAAGAAGTTAAGTAATTTACTCCTAGTTTAACTGACAGATGCCGTTTCACATTCACAAATTTGGTTATGGTCACTTAACCTTAGGTTTATATATATATATATATATATATATATATATATATATATATATATATATATATATATATATATATATATATATATATATATATATACATATATATTAGATATTTATATATATATATATATATATATATATATATATATATATAACACAAACGGAAACAAGTATCCCAAAGTTTAGAAGACAGAAACGGACA
Organism: Diabrotica balteata; assembly: GCA_918026665.1. Lineage (NCBI taxonomy): Eukaryota > Metazoa > Arthropoda > Insecta > Coleoptera > Chrysomelidae > Diabrotica > Diabrotica balteata. The sequence goes on along the minus strand of OU898276.1, from coordinate 29,040,034 downwards.
CAGAATATTAGACATCAATGAAAAGTTAAAAGAATGGGAAAACTACATTTCTCAATTGTAAGTGCTGAAATACTAAAGTTTTTGGAGAAAATGGAATTAAAGCTCTGTGTAATCTCTTTAACAGAATTTATGACACTGGGATATTACCAACTGATTGGTTAAAGTCGACATTTGTCACAATACCTAAGAAACATCGTCTAAAGACATGCGGTGATTATCGGACAATAAGTCTGATGAGTCACGTTTTGAAGATCTTCCTGCGAGTAATACACAGCAGAATTTACAACGCTGTTAAAAGACAGAATTAGCAATACTCAATTTGGGTTTAGGAGTGGCTTGGGTACAAGAGAAGCCTTGTTTAGTATACAGGTGCTAGTACAGAGATGCAGAGATATAAATAAAAATGTGTACATTTATGCAATCGATTTTGAAACAGCTTTTGACAAAGTCCCACATAACAAAATGCTCGAAATTTTGGAAACAGCTGGATTGGACGATAAAGATCTACAAATAATTACAAATCTATACTGGCATCAAGTAGCAAGAATAAAGGTTGAACAAGAGCTGTCGGATGAAATAAATATAAAAAGAGGAGTGAGACAAGGCTGTATATTGTCGCCTTTACTTTTTAACTTATATTCGGAGGAAATATTTAAGGAAGCCTTAATGGAGACAACCAAAGGTATTATTGTGAATGGAGTAACCGTCAACAAAATTAGATATGCCGACGATACCTTAGTCCTTGCCAATTGCGGAGAAGACCTTCAAAATCTAATGAACAAAATAAAATAGACTTGTGATCAGTATGGATTAAAACTAAACATTAAGAAAACTAAATATATGATAGTTAGCAAACAAAATTATATACATGATGACGGTATAAAAGTCGGAGATGCCACACTGGACAGAGTAGAGAAACTCGTGTATCTCGGCGGTAATATCAATGAGAGCTGGGATCCAACCGCAGAAATTAAAAGCCGAATAGAACAAGCCCGAGCAGCCTTTGTAAAAATGAGAAACGTACTTTGCAGTCACGATCTTAGCATTGAACTTAGAGTTCGTATGACATCTTGCTACATCTTTCACGTCCTGCTGTATGGAGTGGAAGCGTGGACTCTAACTGAGGCTATGCTTAAACGCTTGACAGCCTTTGAGATGTGGGTATACAGACGACTACTGAAAGTAAGCTGGGTCGACAGAGTTAGAAATGAGGAGGTCCTTTTCGGATATACTTTATACTTCGGTCACATTATGAGACACCCTGAAAAATATGAGACACCCTAAAAAATATGATCTTTTACATCTGATCATTCAGGGAAAGATCCAAGGTAATCGTGGTCCTGGTAGACGAAGAACATCATGGCTGAAAAATCTAAGACAATGGTATGGAAAATCAACTACATCGTTATTTAGAGCTGCTGTCAATAAAGTCACGATAGGGAATATGGTAGCAAACATGATATCCATCGATCGATAACGGTCATGGAACTAGAAAAAGAAGAATATATATATACTGTGCCAGGTATTATTGACGTAAGGAAAAAGAACCAAGTACTCAACTGTAATTGCCTTTAAGCCAGTGTGTTACAGCTCGCCCAGCTAGTTCGATGTTGTATTTTTTTAACCCCCTTTCGATTACTACCAGTTTGTCGGTATGTGTTTTAGGTGCTTGCACGTTTCGTGTACTGAAATGCGTTATGTGCCTTAGTTGTAACTTTTGTAAACTAGTAGCTGAATTTACATATAATGCCTTATTAACAGTAACGTCACTGGTAACTGATTTTTCTGCAATAAAATCGCAATTTTCAGAATCACAACCAATCTGCTGTTATAGCTCAGCTTGTAGTAATATACTAATGAGTAAATCTAGGCTTTTTTCTATACGACCAAACTTCATACAGGAAGTCACTGCTACTCTCCGTCAGATATATTTTATGGATACCATGGATATGGAAATCTATATGAATACCATATGGATTTCCATATATACAAAAAATTTAAAGAGCTACAAAACACCAGAAAACAGCGTAATAAAAGCATAGTTGTAGACATTAAAGAAAATATTTTGACTACCATTGGAGATAAATTACGAAGATAGGACAGGAACAATCCCTACGGCCCTAAATTAAAAAAAGAAATGGCCATTAAGCGGAATAAAGATGGAAAATCAAAAGGACCTGATAACGTGCATGGAAAAATGTTGACTTTTGTTGCCGTTTTACTGTTGTTTTCGAGTGTGTTGTTAAATTAACTTACTGAGTGAAGTCAGCTTCGTTGTTTTTACAGATAATCGTTAATTATATCTGTACGACTAAGGTTCCTTTAGTCAGTACTGATCCGACAAACAAGAATTTATTTTAAACACAAATTCTTATCTCATTCGTATTTGATCTTAACGCCCCTGAGATTATACAGTGACGCTCCACCAAAGCAATCTAGTGTTGTTCTTATTCCTTAATTATCCACCTCCCGTATCGTTAATCTATTTTAGTTTTTTTTTGTTTATTCTTACCCTTTTTGTGGTTCTCAATCTTCGCTGTTTTGCCAGTATTTTTTGTGTTGACTAACAGGTTTTTAGGGACGTTTTAAATTTTAATCTTCTGAGTTTTTTGAACAGAAAATCTTAGTTTTTTATTCAAGAGTATCTAATTGTTAACATATGTTTATATTTTGCTCTTTTCTTTACCCCTCTATATAAAATTTTTTTTATAATTTAAATTGGCCAGTTTGTGTATTATTTAATCAACTACTCATTAATTTCGACAATCTTCTCCAGCAGTTAAAAGAAAAAAAAAAAAAGATTAACAATAGGTCAAATTGTCAAATGAAATAAGAAAGACTTCTTAAAAATGTAAGTTTAATTAATTATTAAAACTGTAAGACAACACTTTCAAATGTTTTCCTACCAAACGGGTCTATATACAAAAGCAGTCCGATTAACTCTCCTAGTAATATACCTGTGGGTGATATAGCGTCCTTTTGACCGAGCACATTGCACGTATTAGAGATATGCCGACAGGATAGGGCATAAGCCGCAATAATTACCCTGTGCCCACGACGCATGCATATATCTATTACCTTATTACTCCCCTACCACAATAGGCCCCGTCTAAAACTCTGCATCGCACGATAAATTTTGTCTGAAGTTGTGGTTTTAATAGACCTTTCAAAAAGTTTTTTAATATTTAAATTATATATATATATATATATATATATATATATATATATATATATATTGTCATGCTTCTTCTTTCCCAACCAAAGAAAAATAAATAAAAAGATCCATCGGAATAAAATTTTAAGATATCAGTATAAACAAATTGTATATAGTAATTTAAGATAAGATTTAGTGTAGATAAGAATAGAAATTTGTAAACGACATTTTCCGTTCCCAACAAAATTATCAAAAAACCCCTTTGTTTAGAATTAGAAGACATTTTACCTGTAAGTTAATCTTTTCATTGTTTGTATAATCGAGTATTAAATGACCATATTCTAATCTTTTGAAATATGTATAAATTGTGTATTGACAAAACCAATGTTAAAGTAAGCTATTTAGTTTTTCTCTGAAACAAATTAGGCTTTTCCAAAATCATGGTAAACACAATTTGAGCTTTTGATTGGACGGTCGTTTTTTGAATGGGAATTTGTGAGCCGATTAGGAGGACCAGAGAAGTTAGTTATAATTTGGTCATCGAAGGAAACAGTCGTTGGTCTCAAGATAGGGTGTGGTGCATGAGTTGGATACCGGCATTGTGAAACGAATTGAATAGTTTGCAGAAAGAGATAACTAGTAGATTAAAAGAGGTCCTTGTATCTACCGTGGGCATTTTGTGAAAATAGGTAAATGTAGTTTTACGGCATCAAGTTGAGAAAAGGAAGTCCTTGTGTCATTAATAAGTAGCTGAGTTTTTGGAGAAGTGAATCAGGTGTTTTTGGTTAGTGCAGGAGGTTTGCAGAGACGTTGGGAAGGAGCCAAAGAGCCAAAAAGAAGAGATCACACCGTTGAGGAGACTGGACTTCTTCAGGAGAAGAAAGAAAAAAAAATCAAAAAACAGGAAGATGGGTAGTTAGCAACGGTAACTCAGTTACTCAACGCAACCAGAGGCAAATACTAACTACCAAGATGGGCATATGGTCACAGTAACTCAACTACTTAACGCAGCCAGAGGTAAAAACCAAATGCCAGGACAGGGATTCACGTCCAAAAGCTCAGAACACTAACGCGTCGAGGGGCGAGGAGTGAATCCGACGATATAAAATAAAAATAAAAATAAAATAAAAAATAAAAACATTTATTGCCCTAATAATATATACATGTCAACTTAAAAAATTTTAGCCTTCTTTCTTCCTGATGTTCCGCTTTTGCACCATCTTCTTCTGGTTTAGTCCGACGATTACTCCGCTACCGCTCTATTTATAGTCGCGGTGACCTGTCGTGTCGGGACGTGTCGGCACACTCCGTGG